>OX457026.1:103183328-103390794 GCA_949752745.1 Protula sp. h YS-2021
GGCTTGTGCTTGTTTAGTCGATCGGACAATTTTTGTAGTTTTGGGGAATTTTTTAGGCAAAAATTTCAAAATATATTCAAAATGCATCTACTCCTACAAATTTGAATCGATGTCATTTATTTTTGGTGTCAGGCATCCCTATAGAATCCTGCATGAGACTTGTGATTTTCTAGTCGATCGAGTGATTTTTGAATTTTTGGGGAATTTTTGAAGAAAAAAATTTAAAATGTATCCAGTCCTACATTTTTGATCCGATGTCCTTTTTTTTTTTTTTTTTGGTATGAGGCACCCTAAAGGGTCGTGCATACGGCTTGTGCTTTTTAGTCGATTCGGACAATTTTTGTATTTTTAGGGAGCTTTTGAAGAAAAAAAACTTCAAAATGCATTTCCCCCTACAGTTTTGATTTTTCTCTCTCTCTCTCTTGTTTTTGGGTTTGAGGCATCCCTAAGGGGTTGAGCATACGGCTTGCGGTTTTTAGTCGATCCGACAATTCCTGTATTTTTATGGAATTTTTGAAGAAAAACTTCAAAATGCATTTCCTCCTACAGTTCTTATCCGATTTCATTTATTTTTTGTGTGAGGCATCCCTATGGGGTCGCGCATACGGCTTGTGCTTTTATAGTGGATCGGGTGATTTTTGAATTTTTGGGGAATTTTTGAAAAAAAAATAAAAATGTATCTCGTCCTACATTTTTGATCCGATGTCTGTTTTTTTTTTTTTTTTTTTTTTTGCTATGAGGCACCCCTAAAGGGTCGTGCATATGGCTTGTGCTTGTTTAGTCGATCGGACAATTTTTGTAGTTTTGGGGAATTTTTTAGGCAAAAATTTCAAAATATATTCAAAATGCATCTACTCCTACAAATTTGAATCGATGTCATTTATTTTTGGTGTCAGGCATCCCTATAGAATCCTGCATGAGACTTGTGATTTTCTAGTCGATCGAGTGATTTTTGAATTTTTGGGGAATTTTTGAAGAAAAAAATTTAAAATGTATCCAGTCCTACATTTTTGATCCGATGTCCTTTTTTTTTTTTTTTTTGGTATGAGGCACCCTAAAGGGTCGTGCATACGGCTTGTGCTTTTTAGTCGATTCGGACAATTTTTGTATTTTTAGGGAGCTTTTGAAGAAAAAAAACTTCAAAATGCATTTCCCCCTACAGTTTTGATTTTTCTCTCTCTCTCTCTTGTTTTTGGGTTTGAGGCATCCCTAAGGGGTTGAGCATACGGCTTGCGGTTTTTAGTCGATCCGACAATTTCTGTATTTTTATGGAATTTTTGAAGAAAAACTTCAAAATGCATTTCCTCCTACAGTTCTTATACGATTTCATTTATTTTTTGTGTGAGGCATCCCTATGGGGTCGCGCATACGGCTTGTGCTTTTATAGTGGATCGGGTGATTTTTGAATTTTTGGGGAATTTTTGAAAAAAAAAAAATGTATCTCGTCCTACATTTTTGATCCGATGTCTGTTTTTTTTTTTTTTTTGCTATGAGGCACCCCTAAAGGGTCGTGCATATGGCTTGTGCTTGTTTAGTCGATCGGACAATTTTTGTAGTTTTGGGGAATTTTTTAGGCAAAAATTTCAAAATATATTCAAAATGCATGTACACCTACAAATTTGAATCGATGTCATTTATTTTTGGTGTGAGGCATCCCTATGGAATCCTGCATGAGACTTGTGATTTTCTAGTCGATCGGGTGATTTTTGAATTTTTGGACAATTTTTGAAGAAAAAAATTTAAAATGTATCCAGTCCTACATTTTTGATCCGATGTCCTTTTTTTTTTTTTTTTTTTTTTTTTTTGGTATGAGGCACCCTAAAGGGTCGTGCATACGGCTTGTGCTTTTTAGTCGATTCGGACAATTTTTGTATTTTTAGGGAGCTTTTGAAGAAAAAAAACTTCAAAATGCATTTCCCCCTACAGTTTTGATTTTTCTCTCTCTCTCTCTTGTTTTTGGGTTTGAGGCATCCCTAAGGGGTTGAGCATACGGCTTGCGGTTTTTAGTCGATCCGACAATTTCTGTATTTTTATGGAATTTTTGAAGAAAAACTTCAAAATGCATTTCCTCCTACAGTTCTTATCCGATTTCATTTATTTTTTGTGTGAGGCATCCCTATGGGGTCGCGCATACGGCTTGTGCTTTTATAGTGGATCGGGTGATTTTTGAATTTTTGGGGAATTTTTGAAAAAAAAAATAAAAATGTATCTCGTCCTACATTTTTGATCCGATGTCTGTTTTTTTTTTGCTATGAGGCACCCCTAAAGGGTCGTGCATATGGCTTGTGCTTGTTTAGTCGATCGGACAATTTTTGTAGTTTTGGGGAATTTTTTAGGCAAAAATTTCAAAATATATTCAAAATGCATGTACTCCTACAAATTTGAATCGATGTCATTTATTTTTGGTGTGAGGCATCCCTATGGAATCCTGCATGAGACTTGTGATTTTCTAGTCGATCGGGTGATTTTTGAATTTTTGGACAATTTTTGAAGAAAAAAATTTAAAATGTATCCAGTCCTACATTTTTGATCCGATGTCCTTTTTTTTTTTTTTTTTTTTTTTTTGGTATGAGGCACCCTAAAGGGTCGTGCATACGGCTTGTGCTTTTTAGTCGATTCGGACAATTTTTGTATTTTTAGGGAGCTTTTGAAGAAAAAAAACTTCAAAATGCATTTCCCCCTACAGTTTTGATTTTTCTCTCTCTCTCTCTCTTGTTTTTGGGTTTGAGGCATCCCTAAGGGGTTGAGCATACGGCTTGCGGTTTTTGGTCGATCCGACAATTTCTGTATTTTTATGGAATTTTTGAAGAAAAACTTCAAAATGCATTTCCTCCTACAGTTCTTATACGATTTCATTTATTTTTTGTGTGAGGCATCCCTATGGGGTCGCGCATACGGCTTGTGCTTTTATAGTGGATCGGGTGATTTTTGAATTTTTGGGGAATTTTTGAAAAAAAAAATGTATCTCGTCCTACATTTTTGATCCGATGTCTGTTTTTTTTTTTTGCTATGAGGCACCCCTAAAGGGTCGTGCATATGGCTTGTGCTTGTTTAGTTGATTGGACAATTTTTGTAGTTTTGGGGAATTTTTTAGGCAAAAATTTCAAAATATATTCAAAATGCATGTACTCCTACAAATTTGAATCGATGTCATTTATTTTTGGTGTGAGGCATCCCTATGGAATCCTGCATGAGACTTGTGATTTTCTAGTCGATCGGGTGATTTTTGAATTTTTGGACAATTTTTGAAGAAAAAAATTTAAAATGTATCCAGTCCTACATTTTTGATCCGATGTCCTTTTTTTTTTTTTTTTTTTTTTTTTTTGGTATGAGGCACCCTAAAGGGTCGTGCATACGGCTTGTGCTTTTTAGTCGATTCGGACAATTTTTGTATTTTTAGGGAGCTTTTGAAGAAAAAAAACTTCAAAATGCATTTCCCCCTACAGTTTTGATTTTTCTCTCTCTCTCTCTTGTTTTTGGGTTTGAGGCATCCCTAAGGGGTTGAGCATACGGCTTGCGGTTTTTAGTCGATCCGACAATTTCTGTATTTTTATGGAATTTTTGAAGAAAAACTTCAAAATGCATTTCCTCCTACAGTTCTTATCCGATTTCATTTATTTTTTGTGTGAGGCATCCCTATGGGGTCGCGCATACGGCTTGTGCTTTTATAGTGGATCGGGTGATTTTTGAATTTTTGGGGAATTTTTGAAAAAAAAATAAAAATGTATCTCGTCCTACATTTTTGATCCGATGTCTGTTTTTTTTTTTGCTATGAGGCACCCCTAAAGGGTCGTGCATATGGCTTGTGCTTGTTTAGTTGATTGGACAATTTTTGTAGTTTTGGGGAATTTTTTAGGCAAAAATTTCAAAATATATTCAAAATGCATGTACTCCTACAAATTTGAATCGATGTCATTTATTTTTGGTGTGAGGCATCCCTATGGAATCCTGCATGAGACTTGTGATTTTCTAGTCGATCGGGTGATTTTTGAATTTTTGGACAATTTTTGAAGAAAAAAATTTAAAATGTATCCAGTCCTACATTTTTGATCCGATGTCCTTTTTTTTTTTTTTTTTTGGTATGAGGCACCCTAAAGGGTCGTGCATACGGCTTGTGCTTTTTAGTCGATTCGGACAATTTTTGTATTTTTAGGGAGCTTTTGAAGAAAAAAAACTTCAAAATGCATTTCCCCCTACAGTTTTGATTTTTCTCTCTCTCTCTCTTGTTTTTGGGTTTGAGGCATCCCTAAGGGGTTGAGCATACGGCTTGCGGTTTTTAGTCGATCCGACAATTTCTGTATTTTTATGGAATTTTTGAAGAAAAACTTCAAAATGCATTTCCTCCTACAGTTCTTATCCGATTTCATTTATTTTTTGTGTGAGGCATCCCTATGGGGTCGCGCATACGGCTTGTGCTTTTATAGTGGATCGGGTGATTTTTGAATTTTTGGGGAATTTTTGAAAAAAAAATAAAAATGTATCTCGTCCTACATTTTTGATCCGATGTCTGTTTTTTTTTTTTGCTATGAGGCACCCCTAAAGGGTCGTGCATATGGCTTGTGCTTGTTTAGTCGATCGGACAATTTTTGTAGTTTTGGGGAATTTTTTAGGCAAAAATTTCAAAATATATTCAAAATGCATGTACTCCTACAAATTTGAATCGATGTCATTTATTTTTGGTGTGAGGCATCCCTATGGAATCCTGCATGAGACTTGTGATTTTCTAGTCGATCGGGTGATTTTTGAATTTTTGGACAATTTTTGAAGAAAAAAATTTAAAATGTATCCAGTCCTACATTTTTGATCCGATGTCCTTTTTTTTTTTTTTTTTTTTTTTTTGGTATGAGGCACCCTAAAGGGTCGTGCATACGGCTTGTGCTTTTTAGTCGATTCGGACAATTTTTGTATTTTTAGGGAGCTTTTGAAGAAAAAAAACTTCAAAATGCATTTCCCCCTACAGTTTTGATTTTTCTCTCTCTCTCTCTCTTGTTTTTGGGTTTGAGGCATCCCTAAGGGGTTGAGCATACGGCTTGCGGTTTTTAGTCGATCCGACAATTTCTGTATTTTTATGGAATTTTTGAAGAAAAACTTCAAAATGCATTTCCTCCTACAGTTCTTATCCGATTTCATTTATTTTTTGTGTGAGGCATCCCTATGGGGTCGCGCATACGGCTTGTGCTTTCATAGTGGATCGGGTGATTTTTGAATTTTTGGGGAATTTTTGAAAAAAAAATAAAAATGTATCTCGTCCTACATTTTTGATCCGATGTCTGTTTTTTTTTTGCTATGAGGCACCCCTAAAGGGTCGTGCATATGGCTTGTGCTTGTTTAGTCGATCGGACAATTTTTGTAGTTTTGGGGAATTTTTTAGGCAAAAATTTCAAAATATATTCAAAATGCATGTACTCCTACAAATTTGAATCGATGTCATTTATTTTTGGTGTGAGGCATCCCTATGGAATCCTGCATGAGACTTGTGATTTTCTAGTCGATCGGGTGATTTTTGAATTTTTCGACAATTTTTGAAGAAAAAAATTTAAAATGTATCCAGTCCTACATTTTTGATCCGATGTCCTTTTTTTTTTTTTTTTTTTTTTTGGTATGAGGCACCCTAAAGGGTCGTGCATACGGCTTGTGCTTTTTAGTCGATTCGGACAATTTTTGTATTTTTAGGGAGCTTTTGAAGAAAAAAAACTTCAAAATGCATTTCCCCCTACAGTTTTGATTTTTCTCTCTCTCTCTCTTGTTTTTGGGTTTGAGGCATCCCTAAGGGGTTGAGCATACGGCTTGCGGTTTTTAGTCGATCCGACAATTTCTGTATTTTTATGGAATTTTTGAAGAAAAACTTCAAAATGCATTTCCTCCTACAGTTCTTATCCGATTTCATTTATTTTTTGTGTGAGGCATCCCTATGGGGTCGCGCATACGGCTTGTGCTTTTATAGTGGATCGGGTGATTTTTGAATTTTTGGGGAATTTTTGAAAAAAAAATAAAAATGTATCTCGTCCTACATTTTTGATCCGATGTCTGTTTTTTTTTTTTGCTATGAGGCACCCCTAAAGGGTCGTGCATATGGCTTGTGCTTGTTTAGTCGATCGGACAATTTTTGTAGTTTTGGGGAATTTTTTAGGCAAAAATTTCAAAATATATTCAAAATGCATGTACTCCTACAAATTTGAATCGATGTCATTTATTTTTGGTGTGAGGCATCCCTATGAAATCCTGCATGAGACTTGTGATTTTCTAGTCGATCGGGTGATTTTTGAATTTTTGGAGAATTTTTGAAGAAAAAAATTTAAAATGTATCCAGTCCTACATTTTTGATCCGATGTCCTTTTTTTTTTTTTTTTTTTTTTTTTTTGGTATGAGGCACCCTAAAGGGTCGTGCATACGGCTTGTGCTTTTTAGTCGATTCGGACAATTTTTGTAGTTTTAGGGAGCTTTTGAAGAAAAAAAACTTCAAAATGCATTTCCCCCTACAGTTTTGATTTTTCTCTCTCTCTCTCTTGTTTTTGGGTTTGAGGCATCCCTAAGGGGTTGAGCATACGGCTTGCGGTTTTTAGTCGATCCGACAATTTCTGTATTTTTATGGAATTTTTGAAGAAAAACTTCAAAATGCATTTCCTCCTACAGTTCTTATCCGATTTCATTTATTTTTTGTGTGAGGCATCCCTATGGGGTCGCGCATACGGCTTGTGCTTTTATAGTGGATCGGGTGATTTTTGAATTTTTGGGGAATTTTTGAAAAAAAAATAAAAATGTATCTCGTCCTACATTTTTGATCCGATGTCTGTTTTTTTTTGCTATGAGGCACCCCTAAAGGGTCGTGCATATGGCTTGTGCTTGTTTAGTCGATCGGACAATTTTTGTAGTTTTGGGGAATTTTTTAGGCAAAAATTTCAAAATATATTCAAAATGCATGTACTCCTACAAATTTGAATCGATGTCATTTATTTTTGGTGTGAGGCATCCCTATGGAATCCTGCATGAGACTTGTGATTTTCTAGTCGATCGGGTGATTTTTGAATTTTTGGAGAATTTTTGAAGAAAAAAATTTAAAATGTATCCAGTCCTACATTTTTGATCCGATGTCCTTTTTTTTTTTTTTTTTTTTTTTTTTTTGGTATGAGGCACCCTAAAGGGTCGTGCATACGGCTTGTGCTTTTTAGTCGATTCGGACAATTTTTGTATTTTTAGGGAGCTTTTGAAGAAAAAAAACTTCAAAATGCATTTCCCCCTACAGTTTTGATTTTTCTCTCTCTCTCTCTTGTTTTTGGGTTTGAGGCATCCCTAAGGGGTTGAGCATACGGCTTGCGGTTTTTAGTCGATCCGACAATTTCTGTATTTTTATGGAATTTTTGAAGAAAAACTTCAAAATGCATTTCCTCCTACAGTTCTTATCCGATTTCATTTATTTTTTGTGTGAGGCATCCCTATGGGGTCGCGCATACGGCTTGTGCTTTTATAGTGGATCGGGTGATTTTTGAATTTTTGGGGAATTTTTGAAAAAAAAATAAAAATGTATCTCGTCCTACATTTTTGATCCGATGTCTGTTTTTCTTTTTTTGCTATGAGGCACCCCTAAAGGGTCGTGCATATGGCTTGTGCTTGTTTAGTCGATCGGACAATTTTTGTAGTTTTGGGGAATTTTTTAGGCAAAAATTTCAAAATATATTCAAAATGCATCTACTCCTACAACTTTGAATCGATGTCATTTATTTTTGGTGTGAGGCATCCCTAAGGGGTTGAGCATACGGCTTGCGGTTTTTAGTCGATCCGACAATTTCTGTATTTTTATGGAATTTTTGAAGAAAAACGTCAAAATGCATTTCCTCCTACAGTTTTTATCAGATTTCATTTATTTTTGATATAAGCCGTCTTTAGGGGGTCATGCATACGGCTTGTGCTTTTTGATTGAATTGGAAAACTTTTGAATTTTTTTTCGGAATTTTTGAAAAAAAAATTAAATGAATCTCCTCCTACAGCGCATAAACGCAAGTTAAATGAACTTGCGCAGTAGTCAGATTTAACAACCGCACATCGACGGAAGTTAAATAAACATTCGCAGTAGTCCAACATGCGCATTGGTCCGAAATGTGAACCGCGCATCGACGGAAGATAAACATGCGAACTGGTCTAAAATAAGCACCGCGCATCAATGCAAGTTAAATAAACATGCGCACTGGTCCAAAAAAAAGAACTACGCATCGACGCAGGTACACTGGTCCGAATTCCGAACCGCATATCAGCGCAAGTTAAATACACATTTGCACTGGTCCAAAATAAGTACCGAGCATCAACACAAGTTAAAAAAACATGCGCACTGGTGGAAAATGCGAAATGCTCATTAACGCAAGCTAAATAAACAAACACACTGGTCAGAAGTTGGAACCGAGCATTAACGCAAGTTAAATAAACATGCACACTGGTTAGAAATGCGAACTGCACATTAACGCAAGTTAAATAACGTGCGCACTATTCAAAATAAGAACTGCGTATCAACGCAACTTAAATAAACATGCGCACTGGTCCAGAATAAGAACCGCGCATCAACTCAAATTAAAGAAATATGCGCATTGGCCTGAAATAAGAACCGCACATCGACACACGTTAAATAAACATGCGCAGTGGTTCGAAATGCAAACCACGCGCCAACGCAAGTTAAATAAACATTTGCACTGGTCCAAAATAAGTACCGAGCATCAACACAAGTTAAAAAAAACATGCGCACTGGTGGAAAATGCGAACCGCTTATCAACGCAAGCTAAATAAACAAACACACTGGTGAGAAATGGGAACCGAGCATTAACGCAAGTTAAATAAACATATGCACACGTCCAAAATAAGCACCGTGCATCAACGCAAGTTAGATAAACATGCAAACTCTTCCGAAATGCGAACCGCGCATCAAGGCAACCTAAGGAAACTTGTGCACTTGTCCAAAATAAGTACCGCTCATCGACGCAAGTTAAATAAACATGCGCATTGATCCGAAATAAGAACCGCACATCAACACAAGGTAAATAAACATGCGCACTGATCCGAAATAAGAACCGCACATCAAAACAAGGTAAAAAACATGGGCGCTGGTCCGAAATGCCAACCGCACATCAACGCAAGTTAAATAAACATGTGCACTGGTCCAAAATAAGCACCGCGCATCAATGCAAGTTAAATAAACATACGCAATGGTCCGAAATTCGAACCGCGCATCAACGCCACTTAAATAAACGTGTGGAGTGGTTCGAAATGTGAATCATGCGCCAGCGCAAGTTAAATAAACATTTACACTGGTCCAGAATAAGCACCGCGCATCAATGCAAGTTAAATAAACATGCGCAATGGTCCGACATTCGAACCGAGCATCAACGCCACTTAAATAAACGTGTGGAGTGGTTCGAAATGTGAACCACGCGCCAGCGCAAGTTAAATAAACATTTGCACTGGTCCAGAATAAGCACCGCGCATCAATGCAAATTAAATAAACATGCGCAATGGTCCGAAATTCGAACCGCGCATCAACGCCACTTAAATAAAGGTGTGGAGTGGTTCGAAATGTGAACCACGCGCCAGCGCAAGTTAAATAAACATTTGCACTGGTCCAGAATAAGCACCGCGCATCAATGCAAGTTAAATAAACATGCCCAATGGTCCGAAATTCGAACCGCGCGTCAACGCAAGTTAAATAAACATGCGCAATGGTCCGAAATTCGAACTGCTCATCAACGCAAGTTGAATAAACCTGCACACTGGTCCCAAATGCAAACCGCGCACCAACGCAAGTTAAATAAACATATGCACACGTCCAAAATAAGCACCGTGCAAGTTAGATAAATATGCAAACTCTTCCGAAATGCGAACTGCGCATCAAGGCAACCTAAGGAAACTTGTGCACTTGTCCAAAATAAGTACCGCTCATCAACGCAAGTAAAATAAACATGCGCATTGGTCTGGAATAAGAACCGCGCATTAACCTTTATTAAGTTAAATAAACATGTTCCAAAATGAGAGCCGCGTATCAACGCAAATTAAATAAACATGCGCAGTTTTCTGAATAAGAACGCGCATCGAGGCAAGTTACATAAATATGCGCACTGGTCCGAAATGCGAGCGTTGTTTGTAGGTATCTATGGCAGACTATCCAGTCTACCAGAGATACAAAAAATCTGTTCCCCATTTTTCTGGGAAAGAAATTTTTGTATGCATTTATCGGTCTATGTTCTGGTCCGGTGCTAAATTAATTATTGAGCTAGCTCTTTGCCGTCTCATCTTTTGAAGCCCGATATTTCAGGGAAATTCCTTCGCTCATGCACGCTGGAATGGGTCTTATTGCTTTTCGTAAGCTGTGACTTTGTCCTTGGACAAACTTGTTAACTAAATACGAAGCGTAATTCCAAAATTAGTCCCCGTTTTGTAGGAAACGCGGGGTGCTCGATGGAAATTACAGCCTTTTAAAACGAAATTGGGAGTCCGCGGCGCTCCGCGCGGACCGTATCTGGTCTCAAAATTACCCCCTCCCCCTTCTTCCGTTGTTTTTGGCCACGCATGGTAACACCTATGATACCCCCCCCCGAGCATATCCTAGCCGCCCCCACCCCCCTCTCATTATAACCAGCTTAGCGTTTTGATAACAAATAACTGCAATACATTTTACCTTCTGCATCCCGTTAACATTGAACAAAAATATTCACTTTGTAATCGACCAATCAGATTACAGCATTTACCCAGTTGGACAGATGTCACATGACATGATTCACATAACATCGTGTAACATTTCCGCTCTGGATCGTTTTTTGTTTTTGTTTTTTTTTTAGATTGCGCGCCATTGGCGCGGACACGCTGGTGGAGTACACCCATCTCATGGACGGTGATCCAGAGTTTTTTAACCGCTCCCTTGAGACCCAGTTTAAACTGACAGTAGAGGACATTATGACGTTTCGCAAAGCCCTGCGCAAACTCAAGCAGTGACGTCATCGCCGAGCACCATCTCATACAGAAACCTCGCTACTGGCTCTGCAATGCCACCCACCCGAAGTGCAAAAATATATAAATAAATAAATAAAAAAATAACAAACAAACCGCAGCGCCGATCCTCGCTACTGGCTGACGCTTTTGGAATAAGCAATATTGAACCTTGGCTGTCACTCAATTGCAATTGAGTTACCACGCATATCCAGCATGTATCAGTGTGAAAAAGTAACACCTCTTCCACCATTTGCTCATTTGTTAGAATTATTTATATTGTATTTTATACGGGGCACATTGCTTTCTGTCAGGGATAACTATTAATTTCGGTTGGAGCGTCCCTGGAGCAGAACGTTGGACATTTCGGTAATTTGTTTTTGTAGAAAGCGGGTTGAAGAAAAATGTTGCTGAATCTTCACCCCCGATTCGGTTGTGAAATCTTGAACAAGCATTATCTGTGATATCGTGATGAAAAACAGTATGCGCATTTATCACTTAAAACATAACGTCTGATCGACTAAGGATTCTGATTCTGAATTAATCACGTGGGCATTGACAAAAACACCTAGGGTGATTATATCCGCCCCCCCCCCCCACTGGGTGAGGGGGGGGGCACGTGGAATCATATGTGTTACCATGCGTATCCAAAAATAAGATAATAAAACGCGGTGTAAGGGGGATAATTTTGAGACCAAATACGGTTCGCTCGTAGTTATTTCGTAATTTCACTTTAAGTTTCAGGTTTGTAGTATTTTGTTAAAATTAACATTCTTCGCTTAGGGGTCGCTTTAAAAGTCATGGACACGCATGGTAACATGGTAACCATTTGGTACGTGTGTGCCCCTCCCTCCCTTACCGGGTATTATAGGGCGATCGGGTTGAAATACTTCAAGTTTTTAAACAAATATTTGAATTTAACCTTGTTTTGAAATAAGTAAGTTCGATTCGCACCGATTTTATATTTAAAGTACGCCCCACCTCCACCCCACCAATCCGCCAAAGAATAAAACAATCTGAAAAAAATCTGATAGTCACGTGACTGAAACAAAGAGCAGTGACGTAAAGACATTAAAATTATACTTCTCTTACTACATCTATGTGTAAATAGTTGTTATATTGTTATAAATGAACATGTTTCTGTATGCGTTTGACATCCCGGTTACTGGCATATAGCTGTAAAGTGTTTCTTCTTCTTCTTCTTCTTCTTCTTTTTCTTCTTCGTCGTCGTCTTCTTCTTCTTCTTCTTCTTCTTCTTCTTCTTCTTATGTTCACACTTAAAATATATGTTATATTTTGTTGAAAAATATATACCACAAATCTGACAGGTCGAAAAACTAGTTAACAAATGAAGACAAGCATTTTGTTGGAACCGAATATGTTGTGGGTGTTTGTTTTCAGTCTGGTTGAAATTCGGCGTGTGATTCCTCGAGCCCAAACGCTTTTTTCCCGCACCTGCTACTTTGTGTTTTAGTTGCGACCAAAAACGCGTTTCGCAAAGTGTAACTCACGTCTTTGAATTGACGTAGAATCCAGTGTTTCGTTGCGGCCAAACAGCCACTTTCTTCAACGTCTAATGAATGTCTTGGATGCGGCGTTGTATAGACGTCTCGAAATTACCCTTGTATAGTACGTTAGAAAAAGCGACGTAGGATAGACGTACGTGGATATCACAACAACACAACAACCTCATCAACTTATCGCTCGAAGGAGATAGAATTCATGAAAATTCGCCTCAAAAAGAGGCCAAAGTTGGAACTTGAAATATGTGAAATTCAGGAGCAGGGTGGTGTGTTTTCTGATCTATACTTCTGTGTATCTCATTTATAATCCTTCTTTACCGGATAGGCCAAGGGTGGGAACACTTTGATGGAATGGTGACCATAGCAGCACGTGATTGGCTATAAGCAGGAGGCGCTTCCAGATCACTTTCTCCACATTATTCAACGTCGGCATGAAGTCTTCGTTTCACACTCATGGTCTACCGAAATACGACGTTCATTGGACGTCTATCACACGTTACCTGAACGTCGTAAAAAACCGAGAAGTGATTGTCTTTTCAACGTCGTCTTAATTTCACTCTCATAATCTACCGACGTTTATTGGACGTCTGTCACACGGTACCCGAGCGTCGCAATATTCAATGGGAAATACCAGTTAGGGGATATCAAATAAATATGGAGGAAATATCGATTCGCTGGAGATCTGCTTTCAGCGCTAGGTTTGCCGAGGTATTCATCAGCAAAGGATTGATTTTATATTAGTTATCCGTTGTCGAGTGATTGTCTACTGGTTATCGGATGATCGGTTGATTATCGATGTATTGATAGTGATCCAGTGTAAGCATCTCATGATGATATCCTGCATTTCTGGCGACCACTTGAAGAAATAAGCATTTGATTGTTGCTTGTAATAAATTTCTGTTAAGATTTAAAAGTTTTGCGTATTTTTCATAAATAATTAAAAAAACACACAAAAAAAAACAAACAAAAAAAAAAACAAAACAAAAACAAAACAAACCAAAGCCGGGAAAAATTCTGGTGATTTGAATAGCGTCTTCCTTGAGGTATTTACCTGTGTACTTTGGACATACATGACAGCTTGTTATTCCCACTTTCAAACTTTGTTTGCAACTGGGTATAAGTTTGTGGTTTTTCTAGCAGTTTTTGTCCTTTTTTTCGTTTTTTATTCTCTTTTCAGCCCAGCTTACGTTACACGTTACACGTAAGCTTGGGGTATTTCTATCGGTTTGCGGATGGCTTTCGTTAGTTAGTTCGTTCGTTAGTTATTTATTTATTAAACTTTTGTTTCAAAATGCATCTCCTCCTACAATTTTAATCCGATGTCATTTAGTTTTGGTGTGATGCATCCCCAAGGAGATATGCATACGGCTGATGCTTTTTTAGTCGATCGGGTGATTTTAGAGTTTTTTAGGAATTTTTTAAGAAAGATTTTTATAGTGTATCTCCTCCTACATTTTGTATCGATTTGATTTTTTTTGGCTCGAGGAACCCCAAGGGGGTCATGCATACGGCTTGTGCCTTTTCAGTCGATCGGACAATATTTCTATTTTTGGAGAATTTTGGAGGAAAAAAATTCAAAAAAATAATTCAAAATGCATCTCTTCTTACATTTTTTATTCGATATAATTTATTTTTGGTATGAGGCTCCCTAAGGGGTCATGCATAGGATTTGTGCGTTTTTTTGTCGAAGACACTGTGCCACAGAAAACAGTGCGTCTCAGAAACTAGTCCCAAGCTTAACGAACCAATTAGATCGAGACTCTATACAGTTTTCACATACCGTCCAGTATTTATACACCATTTCGTAAACACGTCGTGACAAAATTGATATTGAGTGATATTTGTAAAATTTAATTCCTGGACTAATGAACTTCTAAGACGCCTAAATGACCACGATACCTGACGCCTGTGGCTGTCTTGATGAGGATTTTACATTGCTATAAAAAGGGAGGTGTTTCATTTTCCATTGGCAAACTTTCCACAACGTTGATTAGACTTCGGATGATCCACAAGTACCAAACGTCGGCAGGACGACGTTTCGATTTTTATTATCAATCAAAACCTGACTTTGATGCGACGTCTGGTGTGACGTTTATCAAACAATAATCCAATGTTTGCCGGGCACTGAAAACACTTTCTTCGATGTCGTTTGTCGCACTACCTAATAGACATGTGAGCAGCAACTTTGTTTATACTGTAAGAACAAAGTATGTACTTTGTCCGACGTCTTTTGCATCATGTGTGTAACTTTTGCACACCCAGTAAACATTGGATCAACGGTGGATAGATGCCGCACTCGGGTCGAATCAATGTCGGGTTTTTTGGTTGATTTTGAAAGTCTGACATCGTTTACCTTTTAATGTGGAATATACCCAGCATGTCATCAGCGTTGCAAAAATGTTGCAAAAATTGTCATCCAGACAATCACAGTCATACTGTATAGTGACCACCACTCCGTCGGAGTTCCCGCAACCTTTAGGTCATCTCATAACGCAGGATACTGTGAACTGAAGAACATTTTCCAAAAAAAATGTGGCTAAAACTATTGAAATTTGTATTATTGACGTTTTAATTTTGGCATAGTTTTTGAAGCGAACTGCCATGGCTTTCATATCTAATGAGAGGGTAATATAATTATATTATTGTTTGGTTGTGACCATGAATTCTATACAAAGTTGCACCATAGACGTTGATTAGACGTCAGAGAAAATGGGGCGTGGGTTGCGACCTGCAAGCAACGTCTATTGTTGTGGCTAGATCTGGTAGAGGTAGCACACTGAAATCGACGTTAGAGATTACAATGTTTGCTGAGTAGTTGTCCTAGTGAACATGCGACGTTGGATAAACTCTAGATAGACATTGTGGATGAATCAGATTTTGATCAATTATTAAAGTTGAAATGACGTCGATTTCCTAATGTTACATAGATGTCGGATGGGGGTGTGGTCACATTGAATAGACGTAAAAAGGCAACGATAAACAGTAGATATCGGAAAACCAGCTTTTATCCAGACAGTGCTAATCATATATAAGCCTCTGTCAACCCAACCCCGATATCTGGTCATGCACTACTGCAAAATATGCATAAAAACAATTTTCACCACTACTTGTCAGAAGTGGTCAGAAAAGGGCACTGTTAAATTCTCACATTTCTCACCAACGTCGGTTTTCTGGAGTTTGTTCGAAATATACCAGCGACGTTGATTAGACGGGGAAAGTTGGAGAAAAAGGATAGCTGGTGTTTGATGGAAAAGCTGTAATGTTTAGTGATCGGACTGTCCGTGGTCCCTCGCAGACCTTTCACAGGCCCCGCAACTGATGTGTGCGAACCAATACCCACTATACTCGACTTCTATTACACTGATGTGGATTTCCTGGCCCTGTTGGACGTAACTGTGATTGGTCGCAACCAAAGACTAATGTCTTCCCAACGTCCTTGACACAAACTTGGATAGACATTGAAAAACGTTGTTTGGATGTTGCTTTTAGTCGCAACCAAAACGAATCTTTCTCCGGTGTCTGATCATCGCCTTTGAATTGAAACCAAAAAGTCGACTTTGTATAGCGGTCGGATTCACAAGCATGAAACAGTGTGCTAATGTTTTTACCGGAAATGGCAATCATGACAGGTCACTTAGAAAACAGACAAAAAACTAAGGACGAAATGTATGAGAATTTCAGGAGCGCGCAAGTTTATTTAACGTTTTCTTGATATCTAGAAAACGTCACTCCACAATATCTATCCAACGCTGGAAAAACAACAATTGGAAGTGAGAATAACGTCCATCTCCCGATGGCAGATAAAGGTTGGAAAAACTGTGACGTAGAATCGCCATCCAGACAGCGACAATCACGAGGTGTCGTGGTCCAATGACAAGGTATCGTGGTCCAATGACAAGGCGTCTTGGTCCAATGACAAGGTGTCGTGGTTCAATGACAAGGTGTCGTGGTCCAATGACAAGGTGTCGAGGTCCAATGCCAAGGTGTCGTGGTCAAATGACAAGGTATCGTGGTCCAATGACAAGGTGTCGTGGTCCAATGACAAGGTGTCCTGGTTCAATGACAAGGTGTCGTGGTCCAATGACAAGGTGTCGAGGTCCAATGCCAAGGTGACGTGGTCCAATGACAAGGTGTCGTGGTCCAATGACAAGGTGTCGTGGTCCAATGACAAGGTGCCGTGGTCCAATGACAAGGTGCCGTGTTCCAATGACAAGGTGTAGTGGTCCAATGATAAGGTGTCGTGGTCTAATGACAAGGTGTCGTGGTCCAACGATAAGGTGTAGTGGTCCAATGAAAAGGTGTCTCGGTCCAATGACAAGGTGTCGTGGTCCAATGCCAAGGTGACGTGGTCCAATGACAAGGTGTCGTGGTCCAATGACAAGGTGCCGTGGTCCAATGACAAGGTGTAGTGGTCCAATGACAAGGTATCGTGGTCGAATGACAAGGTGTCGTGGTCCAATGACAAGGTACCTTGGTCCAATGACAAGGTGTCGTGGTCCAATGACTATTAAGGTGTCGTGGTCCAATGACATGGTGTCGTGGTCCAATGACAAGGTGTCGTGGTGCCAAGTGTAACATACAATCGGCAACAACATTTTTGTAATATTTCGGGAGAATACATTTAAACATATATATGGAGAATAAAGAGTCTAGGCAGAGATTGAGGAAGTAAGCTTACTTTCTTATCTCTGTCTAGACTATATAAAGAAAGGCGTCGTGTCCTGGTGTGCATTTCAATTACAGCAATTCGTGCTCTTTAATACCAGTGCAGTGGGATAAAACTTTCAAGTAAAATAATTTGACAGTGAAAGAATAAGCACGCTATATTTTATGGACACACATTTTGGATATACTTTGAACCAATATCCAATGCTTTTGTTCGACTCTCAGTCTTATTGTACGAACCATACATACGGATTATAGACTGGTGAGTGCGCACTGAATCAAGGTTGGGGATGAGGTTGGGGGGGGGGGGCTACTGACGTTACCCGTTACCATGCGTATCTATGCCTTTTTGAAACGAGGCGAGTTTAAGCGGGCAGTTGCAAGTTTTAAAATCTTTTTGTTGCCTGAGTTTTTATAAGGACTTTTACCACAAGAGCAATGAACGCCGCATTATAGCCTTACCTCACATACATTTCTCCCCCCCCCCACCCACATCAGTCGTCATTTAGACCCCGCACCTCTCCCGCTCCCTTCAGCCATGTGAGAATCTAATTTGTGCACCTCAAAGTACCCCCGCCCCCACCCCCTTCAGGTTGTCGGTTAGCCATCTGCAGTGAAACCTTTATATTTAATTGAATTTGCGCTGCAACGTTGTCGTGTTTATGAAAAGGGGGCGTTTGAAAACAAACTGACTGCATTTTATGAATAAAGTAACAGGTGTCCAGATCAGGATCAAAAATATTTCTTAGATAGGTCATATGTTTAAACTCTGGGGTGACAAAAACCGAAAGCTGGCTACTTTTTACAGCAGTTTTTTATGGTAAGCATTTAAAATATGTAAAATATGTGTAGCTGTAAACCTGCATTTAATGGCCACTATATTCTGATTTTCGCTTTATTTCTTAAATATATGCAGCAAGAGAGAGAGAGAGAGAGAGAGAGAGAGAGAGAGAGAGAGAGAGAGAGAGAGAGAGAGAGAGAGAGAATGTGTGTGTGTGTCACAATGTTATTTTAAGCCTAGACTTAGAAGTTAAGGAGAATTTTACGTGCAATTTTCTGTAAAAAGTGGTAGTCGATAAATACAGGTCACGCAGACGTATGCCATATATGTATTTATGATTTCAAGCCGTCCTGTGAAAACAAAAATAAACACGCAGGTGGGATTTTTATAAATTTCTTGTACCGCCAATGTTTAATTAATATATTTACAATTATTTAACATCAATACAATTACGTAACATCAGTACAGTTACGTAACATCAATATAATTACGTAACATCAATAATTGATAGATGTACAACAATAAAGAAGAATTACATCACACATATTTATGAGAAAGAAAACATATAATTCACTGATCCAAAATTTGTCTGGGGGTCAAACAAATTGAAATCCCCCACCGTAACAAAACAATATATGGAGGCGATGGGGCGGAGGAGGGATTTAAACAAATTTATTTCTTAGCTTAATTATATAACATGTGTTGAACGCGAGGAGAGTAAAATGAATGAGGTTGCTGAATGCTTAACAGCTACCCTCATGCAGTACAGAAAATTTTAGACCAATCAAATCATAGGGCGGCTTATTCATAAATCCGTCTAGGTCAGTGGGCGGACCTAAACGGCAATTTAGGATTTCAAGCCGTCCTGTGAACACAAAAATAAACACGCAGGTGGGATTTTTATAAATTTCTTGTACCGCCAATGTTTAATTAATATATTTACAATTATTTAACATCAATACAATTACGTAACATCAGTACAGTTACGTAACATCAATATAATTACGTAACATCAATAATTGATAGATGTACAACAATAAAGAAGAATTACATCACACATATTTATGAGAAAGAAAACATATAATTCACTGATCCAAAATTTGTCTGGGGGTCAAACAAATTGAAATCCCCACAGAAGAACCCCACAGACAAACGGGCGATCACACTGTGAAAGACGGTACGCGAAAATATTTATCAATAGCATTAGAACGCCACCTGCCAATATGAGAAATGCGTGTTTTATTTAAACCTTTTTGGAGGCAATATGTGGCGGCACCTATTCGAAAGGAATGTGAAGTATAACCCTTACAAGTACCAAGGGAGAGCATTAATGCCGATTTTAGAACGGTATTAAAAAAGGATGGAGAAATAGGCTTTCCGCTTTTTAAAACGAAGAGGGAATCAACTTTTTGTGTACGAAGTTTTAAATAATTTGACATAGCTTCAAAGGGGCAAAAGGGGCCAGGGGAAGAGGGTATATGCAAATCAAAGTGTCTACCCTTACTATGCTTAAATTGTTCAAAGTGGATAATTAAACCGACTGGTTTTCCTTGATTCCTTTTAATTTTAATGTTATAAGATAATAACAAATTTGGATTGTTGGCGGATGTGGAAGTGAATTCACCAACACGAAGAAAGGCATGGAATGCTAATAAAAATAAGGATTTAAATAAGGCAAGATTATAATATTCAGTAAATATTTGAGGAAGAACGCCACACATTCTATGTAATAAACTCACGGAAATGGGCTTTCTATGGTCAGAATGATAATGTTTATTTTTGTAACCAACCAAAGCCTTTCTAATTAAGAATTCTTGGGTGAGGTCTGGTTTCAGTTTAAAGCGATTGATAAACGCAATTGCAGACATGCGAGTTAACACTGTATTGTATGAAAAACCTTGACAAGAGCAATACGCAATATATATAAGCAGCGCATTGATTGATGCAGGACAAGCTGGCTGAGCGAACATTTTACATGTTTTTTTAAAATGTTCCCACGATCTTTTGTACACAGAGCGTGTTGATCCTGACAGACTATTGATCACCATAGTTGTCGCAATAAACAGCATGGATCCAGCTCCTTGGGAACAATAAGAGGATCGTCGTCTAAATGAGATGCCATTTCCTTTGCGGCATTTACCTTCAAACGAGATAGTAAATCTGATATTCTATTCTGTGATGAAGATAAATGGACAGCGCGTAAACATATGTTATCTATCAAGGATCTAACCACTAATTTTCTAACTAAATGCATGGTCAATTTACATTTTGTTGTTTGATTATTTATGATGGACACAAGAGCCAAGTTGTCTGTGTGTAAAATCACACTTTTGTTTTTCAGTTTCTGTGAAAACAGGTGCACGGCGATTACTATCGGGATAAGCTCTAGGATAACAATATTATATTGTTTGAAAGAGTCATCCCATGTGCCGTAAAACCACTCATTATCCAAGACCGCAGAATAACCCACTGATTTACTGGCATCAGTAAAAACATTGAACTGATTTTGAGATAGCCATATATCCGTATGTAATAACGTAATGCCATTAAATTCTCGTAAGAAAACAAGCCAAGTGTGCAAATCCTGTTTGGCGGACATAGTTAATGGAATTAATTGTTCTTTGTTGACATGACCACAAGTAATATCCCAAAGCCTTCGGAGAAAGGCACGACCTGGTTTTATACATTTACAACAGAAATTAAACAAGCCAACGATTTTTTGAACATCACGCAGTTTTACAACATGTAGTTTTATGATTTGATTTATTAAACCGACTGCTTTGTCAATTTTATCTTGGGGCAACTTGGCCTGCATTTGCAAAGTGTTTACTTCTATACCATGCAAAACCGCACATGTAGTTGGAAGGACGGTTTTTGACTCTTTTAGAGGTATACCAAGAAATTTTGACAATCGAATGAAAGACTGAAGACCTCGCATACATTCAAAGGATCCCGCCGATCCAACAAAAATGAAGTCGTCCAAAATATGCGACATATCGCTGAATTTATAAATGTTCTTTATTACCCACTGCATTGCTGTACTAAATTGCTCGAACAAATTACAACTTATACGGCATCCCATAGGTAATACCGTATCGTAATAATACTTGCCATTTACTTTAAAACCTAACAAATGATGGTCGAGTTTTGAGATAGGAATGATTCGAAAAGCATCTAGGATATCACATTTAGACATTAATGCACCCTTTCCTTTTTGTAAAATTAATGTTACAACTTGATCAAAGGTCTCATACCTAACCGAAGAATAAATGTCATCAATGCCAGAATTTACAGAAATATCTTTTGGCTGACTCAAGTCATGAATGAGTCTAAAGCTGCCTTTTTCCTTTTTGGGTACCAGTCCTAAGGGGCTGACGCGAAAATGTGGAAGAGGAGGGTGTGAAAAGGGGCCTGACACGCGGCCTAATTGTATCTCCTTATTGATCTTAGAAATAAGAATATCTTCCCGGTCTGTAGCTGATTTATTATTGGGAAGTTCATATTTTAGATCGGGGCCATCATATCTGAGGTTAAAGCCGTTGTGAAAACCGTCAATCAAAAACTGTTTGGGGGGGGGGGGGTAATTATGCAGCAATATGGCAAGCCTATCTGGATCAATGGGTGTGGGTCAAGAAGAACTATTTTTTAGGTTTGGCGAGGGTTTTGTTTTGCTTGCCATTGATAAATTAGTGGTTCGGCATGTTCTTCCTGGGTGGTCACTTTTACAATACTTAATTATAATATATGATATATAATATACGGTTTACGGGTGAATGAACACCTCGCCAGGGACCTTAGCTTCTTGCGACTTTATATGTTTAACATCAATAGCAAGATATATATTTAATTAACTTATTTTATACACTTTGAAGACAGCTCTAAGTTAATAAAATAGTGCAACATTTGTTGATTTACGAAGTCTTTATTATAAAGTTCAGTCAAATAAGTCTGTTTTTCATGATCTGTTTCACTCTGTTCACTGTCAATATCACTTTCTTTGTCGCTGCTTTCATCCTCCTCCTTATCTAGAAGCTCTTCAAAGAATGCATTGTTTTTCCTTATAGCCGCCTTTAGGGCTTTTGAATACTTATAATGTTTTTCATCAGCAAAGTAATTAAAGTCTTCTAAAATGGTTTGATAATGTTCGCTTTGTTCGAGAAGATGGGTATATTTGAGTAGTCTCATAATCAGTTGTTTTAGTCGACGCTTATAAACGGGTCGAAGGTCATCACTTGCTCTTTCACGCACATCTTCAAGCCCTTGTTCTTCATATTCTAAAACTTTTCTTGAATTTGTCATCATAGTCATCATATACATAGTCACCAACTAAATCATGCCAAACAGAGTCTATTTCTGACTCGCTGTCAGAACTGCTGTCATCGGTACCCTCACCACACCGCTTCATATGCGTAGCTAAAGCTTCTTCGCCGTTGTATAACGCACCACATTCTGTACAAGCATGTGCATTACTTTCATCCTTATTGACTCTTTGACGTTTAATAAAAGATTCATGTAAATAGTTTATAAGATTTTCCATATCCCCTTCTTCTTTCCTCTCTGTGTGCTTGCTTTAAATGTCTTTTAAGACTTTGTGGCCAGTCGTACGATTTAGAACAAATGTTGCATTCATACATCCTTTCAATTCCACATACACTTTTAAAATGCAAAAAAAAGTCTTTCAATGTAAATATATAAAGACTGTAACCAACAACCAACAACCAACAAAAACCAACAACCAACACCAAAAAACAACCAGCAACAACCAATAACAACAACCACCACCAACAACAACAACAACGCAACAGCACAACAAAATAACGACAAAAATTGCAACAGACTTTACATCATGACGTTTCCTAGGGGTAAATATAATGACTTAACTTACACATTATGTCCTGATATATCTTACTTTCTGGAATTTTCTCTAAACCATTGAATGAATGGGCTGCTCATTCGAAAACGTCTTTGAATGATTCATTCACATCTTTCAATGGTGTTCTCTTACCACATAACCAAATTTTTTGGCAGGGAGGGGGGGGCGAGGGTTGACGGGGGTCGACGGTCGGTCGGTCACGAAAATCAAAAATTTTCAGAATAGTCTGAAGCGTGTAAATATGCAAAAATCGCATTTTGGGCTTTTGGGGGTTCGGTCGGACACCAAAACCAAAGTTCAGAATTGTCTGAAACGAGTAAATATTCAAAACTCAGAAATGTGGGAAGGTGGGGGTGGTGAAGATCGGTCACAAAAACCAAAGTTGTTCAGAATTGACCGAAACGTATAAACATGCAACAATCCCAATCTGTGGGTGGGAGGTGGGACGGGGGAGGAGATAAAAAACTAAAATTGTTCAGAATCGTCTGAATGAGTAAATACGATAATTTTCGCAGAAAGGGGGAGGGGCGTTTGAGGTTCCAAAATTAAAGTTGTTCACAATCGTCTGAAACGTCTAAGTATGAAAAAATCACAAATTTTCCCAAGGGAGAGGGAGTTAAAAAGAAGAAAAAGTTGTTCAAAATCGTCTGAAATGTGTAAATATACAAAAATCACAATTTGCAGGTGGGGGGAGGGGTCAGTCGGTCATCAAAACCAAAGTTGTTCTGATTCGTCTGAAACGTGTAAATATGCAAAAATCACAATTTTTTAGTTCAAGGAGGGGGTATGGCGAATTTTCTGAAACGTGTAAAAATTACAAGTTGTGGAGGGGAGGGTCGGTCGGTCACAAATACCAAAGTTGTTCAGGATTGAATCACAATCAAAATCACAAATTTTCCCTAGAAAAAGGGCAGGGGACTCCAAAGCCCAAAGTTGTTCAGAATCGTCTGGGACGTCTAATGCAAAAAATGACAAATTTTCCATAGGGAGGGGGTCTTGAGAATCTTTTGAAATGTCTAATTGTGCAAAAAATCACAATTTTTCCCCAGATGGTGGTCCAGAAACCAAAGTTGTTCAGAATCGTCTGAAACGTGTAAATATGCAAAAATCACAAATTTTCCCTACGGGGTGGGGATCCAAAAACCAAAGTTGTTCAGAATCGTCTGGAACGTCTAAATATGCAAAAATGAAAAATTTTTCATAGGGAGGGGGTCTTGAGAATCTTTTGAAATGTCTAGTTATGCAAAAAATCACAATTTTCCCCAGATGGTGGTCCAGAAACCAAAGTTGTTCAGAATTGTCTGAAACGTGTAAATATGCAAAAATCACAAATTTTCCCTACGGGGTGGGGGTCCAAAAAACCAAAGTTGTTCAGAATCGCCTGAAACGGTCAAATATTCGAAAATCGCATATTTTCCCTATTATGTCCTGGGGAGGATCTGACATACTATGTCCCAGGAGGGGAGGGGGGGGGGTGGCCTGTTCCAGAACTCTCATTTCTCAACTTCTAAGGTCGATAAAAAAAAACGACTTGTGCTTGAGAAAATACACTGTAAGAAATGATACAAGGACAGTTTTCAATAGGTCCATTCTTGGTGTCTTCTATTACGAAGAACATTAACAAAAAAGGCAACACATGGAAATAAGAGAACTTTAGTTAAATTTGGTACTACCTTTAGGGGCAATACTATTTATAACACGCTCCCAGCATGTCATGCTGCCATATGTGGAAATCAGGCCACGCTGGTTCAAACCGGATATAGCGACATTAATCTCCTATCCTAGCTGTGTAATTATAACGATGTTATTCTCCGTAGGACAGCATGGTAAGTGTTAAGGTCACCCCTCCGCCGAAATATCCCAGTCCTTGGAATATCCTTTAACGCAGGATATTACGAATTCAATTTACAGGCATGTTTGTTTAGAATAGTTTTGCTTGCAACCAAAGGCTATCTCTAAACAACATCTATTCAATGTTACATCAAAGATGTTGATTAAACAGTGATCTGTGATTACTGTAAATCACAACAAAATACCAGCCAATTTTATCATTGCAATTTGGCCCGGCAGACATCGTAACCTCACGCGACGTTGTTTAGACGTCGCAATTTTTACTGGGTGGGCACATTTCGTGTATTTCGTTTCAAAGCAGTAAGAGATGTTTATAGTGCTCCTGAATACAACAGACCTCAATTTTAAATCCGTTATTTGAGACTATTGTTTTTCAATATTATTGCATTTAATTTAATTTAACGTTCACAAGGATACATTATAAACAGAAAAGTCTGGTTAAGACATCTGAATTTCTTTTCAAATATAAGGAATTGGTATAGCCTGTTCGGCATTTAAGAGTGCATATCTAAAGGAACAAACGATAGATTGAATGTGAACTCGTATAATACACAAAGAAAGGCAAAGTGTTCTCATTTCTTTAAAAAGGACACAATTTTCACCCAGTTTTAATTGCTTTCCTACAAAAATAACGGGGAGAGCGCAAGGTTAAGGAAAAGGTTCTTTCCAAACTACACTCCGAGCCCAACTAAAAACGTTACTCCGTCATGAAAATGGGTGTTTAGGTTTCATTCTAAAATTGTATTTAAGTGCGCATAGATAAAGAATTTTATCAAAAGAGGGTGTTTTAAAATCAAATTTATCAGATGTTTTTAAACTTGGCACTCCAAATTTAGGGGTCATTATACAGGTCATGACACACATAATAACCAATGTACATACCTGGTGAACATTGCAACGCTCTAGCAACGTTAAATAGACGTCGCGTCCCATGCTGGATCAACATCTTATTTTGCTTGATTGTGAAAATTGAAACGTCTGTCCGGTGAAGTTGGGTAGGCTTCGATTATCCAAAATTATTAGATGTTATTGTGAAAAGGGTGTAATTGAAGCATCGTCTACTTCCCAACGTTATACAGAAAATAAAATTCTAGAATAACCATCTTGACAGTCACAATGACAAGATATTATGGTCAGCCCTACATGAAAATACATCCAATCTTGGGCCACTGACACAAGATATTATGTTTTTGTATAATTTCAAACGTAGAATTTTCCACGTTTATGTCCTCAATTCAGCTTGTGTTCGAAGCAATCTGTCATGATTTACATTTCCGGTGAGCGATAATATAACGAAGTTCATCGGTTTTGGCCTAACGACTGTGCAAAGTCAACTATCCGACGCCTATACAACGTTCAGTCAAGAAAGTGCTATAGCACGCATCTTAGAACGTAGTAGTTGGTCATTGTCATTTCTGGATACTAGAAAACGACTTTTTTCCTAGATGGGAGGTACTCCATTGGGAGCCAACCGTCAATGTTTTTTCCTAGATGGGAGGTACTCCATTGGGAGCCAACCGTCAATGTTTTTTCCTAGATGGAAGGTACTCCATTGGGAGCCAACAGTCAATGTTTTTCCTAGATGGGAGGTACTCCATTGGGAGCCAACCGTCAATGTTTTTCCTAGATGGGAGGTACTCCATTGGGAGCCAACCGTCAATGTTTTTTTCCTGGATGGGAGGTACTCCATTGGGAGCCAACCGTCAATGTTTTTTCCTAGATGGGAGGTACTCCATTGGGAGCCAACCGTCAATGTTTTTTCTAGATGGGAGGTACTCCATTGGGAGCCAACCGTCAATGTTTTTTTCCTAGATGGGAGGTACTCCATTGGGAGCCAACCGTCAATGTTTTTTCCTAGATGGGAGGTACTCCATTGGGAGCCAACCGTCAATGTTTTTTCTAGATGGGAGGTACTCCATTGGGAGCCAACCGTCAATTTTTTTTTCCTAGATGGGAGGTTCTCCATTGGGAGCCAACCGTCAATGTTTTTCCTAGATGGGAGGTACTCCATTGGGAGCCAACCGTCAATGTTTTTTTCCTAGATGGGAGGTACTCCATTGGGAGCCAACCGTCAATGTTTTTTTCCTAGATGGGAGGTACTCCATTGGGAGCCAACCGTCAATGTTTTTTCCTAGATGGGAGGTACTCCATTGGGAGCCAACCGTCAATGTTTTTTCCTAGATGTTAGGTACTCCATTATTGACATCAACACTTATTATATGCATAGAACCTGTAAATACCTGTTAAATAACATTGATATTATTCCTTTGTACAGCTTATATAGATACAAACTACATAAAACGATTAAAACTGGGTGCTGAATACGAGAGAACGAATTAACTACTGCTACTACGCATATCCTCCGAAATCGTTCGTTTGCCTGTATTTGTTCTTTAGATGTATATGGCAAGAAACCTCAGGCAAAATTTGAAGTAAAGCTGCACAATATCAACGTTTCTGTGATGAAAAAACGATGCAGTTTTAATATTTAAGGATTGTGGGCTGGTCATTGAATTTTAAGTCTCTCATGTGAGGTGAAATGTGCCACAATGATGACATAGCGATTGATTAGAACCCAATGAGATATATATGCTTGAAAAATTCTATTCAGATCTGAGAGTGTATTGATTTAAATTTCATTTTCAAGTACAAAATTAATACATTCCCCCCAGTGTAATCCAATTGTCTTTGCAACAGCAATTCATTTTTATTTGATAAATAACGGAATGTTTTATTTTGGTTATGAAAACGTCCTGGTTAGAAATGTTTCTTTTTTATTTAAGCTCTGAAGATATTTTAATACCTGCAGTCTGTCCCAGTCAAATATCACGTTCATAAAATGTGACCAAAGAAATCCAGACACCTGGTTTATACAAAAAATTAAGAGTAGCCAAACAGAGTAATGCGAGCATAAAAATTAACACTGGAAACACAACCCAATTAAATACCATATCAAAATACTAAATGTACTTCGTTAGATCCTAGATTTACACTCATCTACACAACACTTCACTATGCAGACGTATAAAAGGCACAATACAGAAGAATGCGGCTTTGAACCAAGTATGTAAAATGGGAGGAAAGGTTATTATCGAGGTAGCACTTGACGTCGGAGCTTTCAAGGTAAAATCCTCGAAACCAATCTAAACCGCTAGGCAATTAGTCGCGTCAGATAAATTAAATTGGAATTTTCTCGGTAAGTTTCTTGAGTATTCACCTTGGTTCTTTTGTTAGGAAATAGATAACAATTATTTATAATGATATAAAAAGTCGTGTCATCAACAACGAAATAACAAGCAAATATTTTAAAATATTAAATAGCGTTAGACGAGGTGATCCCCTCTCTGTCTTATGATTCACAATTGCTGTAGAAGCTCTGGCAAGTATTGTTAGGAAAAATAAAAGGGATGAGAGGCATACACTTTGGTGGTATAGAAGCTAATATGAGAATATTAGCTGATGATACAACCTTACTTTTAGATGATATTTTGTCAGTTCAAAATACCTTAAATTTGTTTACGTTTTTCTACGACGTGTCTGGCTTGAAGATAAATTTAGATAAGACTGAAATCTTGAAAGTGGGAGTGATGAGAATCAGATATTTATAAAAGAAATCAGTTCGCATAAAATGGTCTAGTGGTGATATCCTCTCTTTGGGTATTAGATATTTCAACTTTGTGAACTGAAGCGCTTGTTAGATACTTGGACCAAATACAACTTATCGTATCTAAGGATAAAATAACCATTGTAAAATATCTTGCACTTTATTACTGTATCTAACAAATGTGTTATGGACTCCAGATGGTTTGTCAATACAGTATTCACAACATTTTTGTGGGGCAATAAACCACCACGCATACAGTCAAATGTCATAATAAAACAATATAACCATGGCGGCTTGCGCTGCTTAGACCATCCCTCTTTCTGAAATGCTCAGAAACTTATGTGGGTGAAAAAAGTTAATCGAAAGCAAAGGTGCCTTTAGTGTTCACTTTTTAAAGCAATTTTTACCAAACATGCCATGAACAAAAATTAAAAATTTATGTCTGAATGCTACGTCGCTATGGAAAGAGATCCCAAATTTTTATCAGGATGTTACATCGTTGGTATGCAATAAAAATCTGTCCTCTAAACATAAAAGAAATTCTAAAGCAGTGCCTCTGGTACAACGAATACATTCTTTTTCAAAGTAAGCCTGTTTATTACCCAGAATTGGAAGAAAGTAATATATGTTAGGTGAGTGACTTATTGAAAGAGGATGACAATTTCATGTTCCCTCTCGATATAAAATATAAATATAAGCTTAATTTGAACACTATTGCTATAATGGGACTAATTAACGCTATCCCTAGGGAATGGGCAGTATTATAAGCAAAAGGTAAAACAGAATTTTTACGAATTGTGCAAGAAAATAGTGCTCCGCCGTCAGTCATATTGCAAACAGAAAACTGAAATATAATGAAACTCACCTCCAAAAAAGTATACTGGAATTTTAATAACACGTATTTTTAATATTTTGGTTGTTTTGTTGGAAACTTGCGTACATTCTACAAAACTTTGTTTGATAGACGTTGATTATCCGACATCTAATCAAAGTTATGTGAAGGTTGTAAATTGAAGTTGAATCACCTCTTGACATTGTATAAACGTCGGCAAAATAATCACCGTCTAGAATCGCCATCAAGAGAGCGACAAGCATGGTATGGTCACCTCTCCTCCAGTACCTCAACCCTTTGGTCATCCGTACAAGTATGTAGGACGCCGATTTTCATGGACATTTTCAAGTAGCTCCAAGTAGCTTCCCAGCTCCTAAAATGTTGATAAGTTACGTCCTCTATTTAGCTTATTTTCAAAGTGATTGGTCATAATTACCATTTCTGGTGACCCATAACGCAAACAGGTTGATTCTTTGTTTTAAGTCTGAAGTCTATACAATGCATAGTAAAATGTTCGATTTAACATGGTTTAATTCTTTAGGAAAGTGCGGTTTCTGTGTTTGACACCTTCCTCATTAGTTCAATCAAGTTCTAGACCCTGGGTGGATTTAATGTGTTTCAAGGCGCCCTTTTCAGTTAACGTCAAGTTTGGGAACGAATAACATCCAAATGAAAAGCGCTCTAAAATGTAATTAAAAATTTCGTTTATAGAAAGTGTACTGTAGTGCTTGGATACAAGTAGAATCTATAGTTCTTAGGTGAGCACAACATCAGTGTTTTTTGTGTCGGTGGATATATTCAGTTATTTGAGGGACAGCTGAACACGGCTGAATAACAGCTGAATATGGCTGAAACGAAGGTGTAAAGCCCTGTAAATGTTCAAAGTGCAACATGCCATGTAAAGGGCAATTGAGTCCAACGGCCCCAAATTACTATAATTTGCAAGCTATGTCAGGCGGTGAAATTGACGACTTGATGGGAAGTCATCGACCAGTGGAGCATCTCCGGCTGGAACCCAGGTCCAAGATGAGCACCCCGGCCGACACGAAGCTTGAATTAGACTAGTTAATATCTAAAATCGACGCTCTTCTCAGGAGAAAGAAACTGTATCATCCCCACAGGAAACCTGAAACAAAGAGGAGAAAAATTATAGGATGTTTGTTTGGAATATTTACGAAAGCATCTTGTTCATTATAAACTGGAAATTTACTCAGAATGTGCTCAGTATCGCAATTGTGTTATCGAACAGTCTGCAAAGTATAAATGTTCCGCCGTAAATACTGTCGACCAAAAATTCAGGATTAAACTGGCTTCTTCATAAAGTTTGTCTTTCGGAAAATTAGACCACACTCTATTTGTTATGACTGAATGTGCACAAATAGCAACTGCATCTGACTGCAGGTCTGTAAGTTATATAAAGCCCCAAAGCTCAGAATTCATGCCCAATATGTTTGTCTGCCTCCGTTGCTTAGCATCACCGAAATTAACAGACCTTTAAAGTTTTAAAATAACACTTCTTTCCGTCAAAAAATCATTTCTGGTTGAACTAATGGGGTTGATATTGGCTATCCAGGCCAGGGAATATAACATTTTTCTCAAAACTTGCCCTCCTGTGAAACGTTCTCTTAATCTGTCAAGGCGTGCCTAGCTAAAGACGTGACGCTTGGGAGAAAATTAGGTTCGTTTACACAACTCGCAAAATCCGTTGTTTGTTCTCCATTGGGAGCGTTCGCCAAAAAAAGATCATACAAAGTACGAGTGATACATGACTTATCATGGCCTCCAGGGAAAAGTGTCAGTGATTTTATCAACAAGCGTGAATGTTCGGTGCAGAACATTTCTATACATTAAAACATTAATCTAATTTAAAAGTTCGGCAGGGAGAACTCTATCTGGTCAACTGGATTTACAGACAAATTCGAATAAAACCGTCGCTATGACATTCATTAGGTTGTCAGTTCAGAGGTCTATATTATGTGGATACTGTGTTACCGTTTGGGCTCCGCAGATCTTCGCAGACTTCGCTGATGCGCTGTGTTTCTGCAGAAGCCGCAATGGTGTTTCAATGGTGAACGCTGATCATTACCGATCTCTTAACAGCAGGTCCTCCAAATTCCAACCAGCGTGCTACGAATTCTACAATTATGCTCTAAACGTGCGAGGATATTGAATTCAAATTAAAAACATCCCCCCAAAAATTGTAAGCCCACCGCCTGTAATCACCCTTTTAGGGGTAATAATAGATTCTGCTAATATGGAATTGAGAACAACTGAAGATGGATTCGAAAAAATTATGAAATTACTGCAAGACTGGTTGCATAAAAAACCTGTATCAAGAGAGAATTGCTCTTTCTGCTCGGCAAACTGTGTTTTATTTCATACATAGTTAAACACAGTAGAACGTCTACTCGTGACTTAATTGACGCAACCATGACATTACGTCATTTACACCATCGAAGACATGTGACCAAACGAATGCTTGGTGATATCAAATGGTGGCGGCATATGCTACCCCAGTGGGATAAAATATTTTATAAACTGCCGACTGATATTTTGAAGTCGTATCACATTTGGACTGACGGTAGTCTGACGGTAGTCAGTCCGGCTTGGCCGGATTTTGTGAAGAAAATGGCTTGCTGAGTCATCAAATGTTATCGAAAGCTTTGCTGAGTTCAATATAGCACTCTATGAATTTTATGAAACAGTTAGGTTATTATCCACTGTGACAACAACGCCGTCATTCAAATGATACACTCTGGTACATCCCGGAACAGTATGTATTTGTTAAGGGCACTTTTCTTTATCTCTTGCCCTAGGGATATTTTACTAACCGTACTTTATTGTAATACTTATGAAAATATTGTGGATGAACTGTGTAGGGTCAATTCAACAATTTCGCAGACAATTGAAGTGTCTATCCGAAAAATTACGCACATGTTTTAACCCTAGGAAATTATGTTTAACTAATTTCAGGTATTAACCGAGAAACTAGTTTCCTCCTTGAAAACAGAATTAAAGAAAAATCAAAACTTACCTACAATTCTGCGGAATAGCGGTACCTTTTGTTTTGTCAAAGTCTTGATCTTCAGCCGTGGCCCACATTAAAAGCCACATTGCTGAGTTTAATCATTTACTTACATCTTAAGGGTTTGAAATGTGCTTCGGGTAAAAGTTTTTCTCGCGTCAATTTTCCATAGGTGTGCCTTTATGGGCATTGCAAATCCACATGATGTTCACATCACACTTTTATTAAAAGAAATGTCTTTGCAAGATGATGTTTGCGGCTTTGACCTCGGCTCACTTCGGTTTGTTGAGAGTTTCTGAATACGCAGGTACGGCAAAATTCGACCCTGCTACCAATTTATGCGTTCGCGATGTTTCATCTGACTCGTCCGATGTCACCTTCTGAAAAGTTCCGAAACTGATTCTCTGGGTCGAGACACACGTATACGATTCGTATGTAGTCACATGGAAGTATGCGCTTTTTGTGCGCTACATGCGTATATAAGAAGTTCCGGGCCCAACGAACTCTTTTTAGAACCATTTCTGGTCACCCTTTAACACAAAATCATGTAACCTCAATAAAAAAATGCTATAAAGTTTCTAGACCTAAATTCGGATCACTATAGCTCTCATTCTTTAAGAGCGAATGAGGCTACCAGCGCTTCAAATGCCAATCTTAAGGACTGGGATATCAAATGTCTTGGGAGGTGGACGAGTGACACATATAAAGATTATATACGCCCGGAAGATCATGTTCTAGACAGGTTACAGCACGAAATGGTCACAAAAAGTGGAGACAGAGACGTCTATGAGTTTAATTTGTAATGGGTCATCATTAATTGTCATGAGCTTGGGTCTATAATAGCCATAAAAAATGTTGATTTGCTGATTAAATTTACTTACTTGCGAGTGGATTATTCGACGAAGGCCAAAAAATGATGTTGCGTAAAACGTGTCTTTTATTTCTGCCTCGTTTATCATCTTAGCTGTCTGTAACTTTGCATACAATTACTGTACTGTGTTCGAAGTGTTTGATTTAAAATGGTCTAATTGTTTAGGAAAGTGCGCTCTAAAATGTAATTAGAAAAACCGCCACCCGCCCCCCTCAACAAAAGATGTGGTGTTTGTTCTATTTTTGTCTTTATAACCACAATTATCTTTCACTGCATTTTCTTTTAATTTTGAATGTACGTAATTTCATATGTGTAGTTATACAGTGTTGGCCTATAATAGTCATAAAAATAGTCACTTGTTGATTAAATGTACTTTCATATGCGTGGATTTTGACGAAGCCAAAAAATGATGTTGAGTAAAGCGTGCGTTTTATTTCTGCTTCGTCCGTCATCTTAGCTTTCTGTAACTTTGCATACAATTAGCTTCGATTTTTTCAACATCTATCCAACTTCATTTTTGACGTCTAATCAACATTACACTTTAGACGTCGAGGTAGGTTGCGTTTTTGCATGCAGCTTAAACCGTGGTCTAAACAAGCATTGCTTATCTAATGTGTATTCAACAGTGTATCAAAAAACATTAGTGAGACGTTCATATATGGTCATGAACAAACACATCCAAATTAAAACAATAGTTAACATTGTCATTTGGTTAGGTCGACGCCGCAACCTCAAAGTGACGTTAGATAGATGAACTTGTTTACTGATTAGTATTCTATCTGCAATGGCTTGTTTTTTTATTAAATCTGTAACATGCAATTTATAGTTACCCATGCATGATTTCAAAATTGTAAAAACAAATCCTTCTATTTGTAGATGTATTTATATTACATATTAAGTATAATTTAAATATAAATGTAACGAGAGCCGTTTTTTAGGTGCGAGCGGAGACACTTTTCATCATATGTGCTGCCATGTGTGTCCAAAAAAGCGGAGGAAGGCAGGAAATTTTATCTGGGAATGGATTCGTACCGAGCATAGTACGGATTTGTTAAAAGGGAATGAGGACTGTCATTCAGTACTTTGCGTTTCAAATAAAAAGGGGTTGTTCTTTCAAAACTGCCCTTCACGCTCAATAAAGCTGTATTATATGAAATGCATAATAACCAGTGAGTACTTAAGTGAAAACCAACCTCCGGGTTTCATTCGCTAGTTATTCTGAATTAATCACGTTATCAGCCTTCTCCTGCCAACACAAACTTTCTTGCTGCTTAAGTTTTAGGATCTTAAGAAGAACGGGAATGATAGTTGTGATATGAGACTTATTTTTGAACAAGTGTTACTTAGAGTTGTGATTTCTGTCATCTATTTACATTTGCTGAAAATGCAACTATGACTAAATTTTAACTGATTGCAATAATTTTCTTTTCATAAAACTACACAAGAAAATTCTTGAAACTCCTTGAAGTGTACAAGAAAAACCAGGACTTAACAAAGTCTAACTGCATCCAGTAACCGTGCTCCTGTAACTCAAGTATATAGTCTTGCAAATTGTAACACTCATTTTTGATGTGTGCTAAATACACCACCTGTGTAATAAAAAAGCAGCATCCCCCAAAAACATTGTATGCGCGAGCTACAGAGCTGAAAGTTAATGTGCAGTGGAAAATATGTACCGCTCATGACCAAAGGCCAAACAGTGTGTCTGGATACAACTGCAAAACAGCAGCCTTTGTACACATTGCTGAATAAATATAAGCCGTGACCCTATATTACGCACGGATAAACAGTTGAAAAATTGGACAAAAAGGTTGATGAGAGGTAAAACTATATATTTATATAATTGCTTACGATATATATATATATATATATATATATATATATATATATATATATATATATATATATATATATATATATATAGTGCGTGTCTGCGTGTGTGTAATTGAAAATAGAATTCACAAGCTTGTGTTATTGAAAGTTATATATTATGACACATGTTGTTCGGTTTGGGGCTGCGATACCTACACACTTACACATACACACACACATACACGCATTCGGACATACAACGTACCTTAGGAATGTTACAAAACAATTAAGATCCAATCTACTTGGATATGTTCGATTGATGACCTAGACGTGTTCGTTTTCTAAGAAATATTGTTTCTTTAATCTAAATAAGCACAAGAGAATTTAAGAAATTACGAAAAAAAAACAGAGAAAAGTAATGAAATACACTGATATGTTGTAGAAAGTACAGGGGTGCCGAGACATTCTAAAAATGAACAGCATTCTAGCTTATTGTTCATGATTTCTATGTATAGTTTTCTTTAACTTGAAGCTGCTTTAAAATTCATGAACCAGAAATGCAATAAATGTTTTATTTCTACATTAAGACTGCCTGTTAAGTTTGCCTTTTAGTCCACCAGACAGCACCATACACCCATTCCGGTTAAAGTTTCATCGCTTTCAGGCCTTTTATCCTCGCTATGTTTGAAAGGTCACTGTCACTTACAAAGTGTTATAAAAGTGAAAAACCAATAAATATTGTGTTGGAATTGAATCACTTGTCATTTGGGGTTCATATCTGGTCATTTAAGATTTTATGTAGTACAGAGGTAATCAGAGAAGAACTATTACGAATAGGCTCATATTTTATTTACAAACTCGAGCACATAGGTCAACAGTAACAGCTGCACATGTTTCGAAAAAATTTAAGGGTCTTTACAATGTGATAATTACGCGGAATTTTTAATCAGTTCGGCGACTAATCCAGAAGTGGGACTAACAATTTTGCTATGGCATCTTTATTGAACTTGCAAAGAGAAATTATTCTTAAAGAGTCAACGGCGACGACTTAGGTGACCTAACTTACGGCATTCGCCCAGCTGAGGCAATTTGAGAGAAAGTCAATTCCTTGCTTACCACCCTGGCCAATTTCGAACATGTATATAGCTATGCAGCATATATATATAGCTATGCAGGTACAATAGGTCGACAAAACACACAAAAAAAATTATCAGAGTGGCAGTAAGTCTGCAACAGATAAGCTGGAATAATTCACATATTCACATATGTTATATGAACTGAAAATTTTGATATGAAGTTTTCTTCCTGTATTATAACTAACATACATTTACTTCATTTTAGTTTACTTTAATTTTGTTGGTTTATATGGTGTATACATGATATATATATATAAATATATATATATATATATATATATATATATATATATATATATATATATATATATATATATATATATATATATATATAAAAATATATATATATATATATATATATATATATATATATATATATATATATATATATATATATATATTCATGAGAAGTATTTGAAATATTTCTGACCTAGCGCTATTGCGATAATTTATAAATTGAACATTTATTTAAACCTGTTTTGTTGCAACATGTCTTAGTATACCTTTATGTAGATGGACTGGTTTTGCTGTAAGGGTCTATTTTAAAATATCTTTTAGCATAATATTTTAAATCTACTATGTTTATTTTCCGCAGCCTCCTCCGAGCTATACTATAGGGAATCAAAGTATATATTAAGACCAGCAGTCAAAACGGACAGAATTTGTATTTCAATTTATATATTTCATCCAGATTTGACAGTGAAGGTAAGCAGCTTTCAAGCTAAAGCTTTATATGTTTTGAGAAATATAGTAATGTTATTTATCGTGCAGAATTTTAAATTATTATTTCTTTTTCAAAATAGAAGATTAGACAAAATCAATTTATCTAAAAGATAAGTAGATTAAATTTTTTTTTTAGTAAAGGATTCTGTATGAAGTATTTACTTTTGTTTGATATTTGATAGTGTGGGAGACTTTTGTTGGAGGCCGTTGGTGGGGGGCCGTTTGGACTTCTGTACTTGCGTTAAAATAGCTTGTTACATTTGAACACATTCATTACATTTCGATAACCATGTTAGTCAAACGTTATGTTTTTGCTTGTGTTTTTATTCATGTGTTTTGGTAGTAACACAAAACGCTTTGAGTTAGCACTTTTTCTTTATTAAAACTATTTGTTAGACAATCAACTGTAAACGTATAACACATATTAATTATAAAGATAAATAAGAACTTCCCAATCATTTTCAACAAGTAAAAATTGCTTTGTACAAAGGTTTTTTAATTTTTAAATGTAGCTGAATTAAAATCAAAACAACTTATTAAAATTCAAGGTATGATTTATAACGCAATTTATGAGCTTGTTATTATTCATTCAGATAACATAGTAAAATAAACATTTTACTTGAATTAGCACGTTTTAGCATAAATATGTCAACGCACAGATGCTTATAAAGTAGTAATCTGTTATTTTTAAGCATAATGACACACGACGGTATAATAGGAGACATGGGCGTATTCGGTTTCTATGCGTTTTTACAACATGAAATTGAAATGAAACTTCACTTAAATAATTTTAATAATAAGACTACATGACTCAAAGAAAGATATCACTTCTGATTTAAGCTTGTTATTACATATTCAGTTATCAAAGTCAACTAAAATGCATCTTATTTTAAATATCACATTTCAACAGAAATATTTGAACGGATAGTTCCTCATAAAATGCCAAGTGTTACAACGTACGACGGTATAATTGAGGAAATCGGCGTATTCGGCTGGTGGCAGGCGCTAATCCTCATAGCTCTATCCATACCGGATATCTTCCTTGCTTTCGCTCTCCTGCTTCCGGTATTTACGGGAGCAACACCGAGTTTTTCGTGTGTCAGTGCTAAAAGCTCTAATGAATCTCTACCTGCGGTAAGTAATCTGCTTTAAGCGTTTCACATTTTTCTTCTTTTGTGTTTTCTTTTTCAATAAGTTAATAAGTCGGTCATACAAAAGACGATAAATACAATGAACAGTGTCATATTCTTTCAACATGTTTAGCTGTCCTTTAGACTTATTTCTGGAAATTGTTTGAGTATTTTTATACTGCTGTATTTTGACAAGCATTACATTTGATTTCTTTATTTATCTAGTAATTTCAAACATATATTGTTTTGCATTTTATATCTATTAGAGCAATTCAGTATTCCCAGGAAACAAAACTACTGAGGAAATAACAGGGGGAACCATATGTACAGCATGTTCTCAGTTTAACTATGATAATAGTTTTACATCAATCGTGTCGGAGGTAAGCTATATATATATATATATATATATATATATATATATATATATATATATATATATATATATATATATATATATATATATATATATATATCTACCTATGTATGTGTCTGGCTATCTGGTTATGTATCTATCTATCTATCTATCTATCTATCTATCTGTGTGTCTATCTATCTATTTGTTTATCTATCTATCTATCCATCTATCTACGTATGTTGGAAACTTTCATATAATTAAAAACAAGAAAAATACAAGCTAAAAGGCTTCAATAAGTGAGCGAAATAAAACGTGCTTGGACAAGAAACTCAACGCTGTCACATTCTGAGAGATCTTACCCGATTAAGCAGTCCTAGTATTGTATATCATGACGGCGTTTGTACGTTTGCAGTGGGATCTGGTATGTCATTCAGATTATGTCAGTAACCTCATTACAACTATACAATTGGCAGGCTTACTGTTCGGAGCCATGCTCTTTGGCCAGGTTAGTTAACAGATTATCTATCTTTTCAGTGTAAAACACTTTACATGGACTCTAGGTCAGAACCGTTTCAAAACGTTATCTTTTCACCAAAGGCATGCCTGATGTATAATATTTGTTTTTTCTACAATGGACTTTATCTTACAACATTGTAGTTTAATGAAGATATTGATTTCTCATTACTTTAAGTTATCGGATTCGTTTGGACGAAAGAAGGCATATACTGTTGTGTGTGTTTTGCTGGTAGCTGCTGGTACAGTGTCTGGTTTTGCTCCGAACTGGAAAACATATGCGGCCATGAGATTTGTAGTTGGAGTAGGAAAGCTTCATGTTATTTTTTGCTTTTATATAAATAAAATTCTTGCTATGCAATAATGAATGTGGGTTTTAATATGCTCCGTCAATCACAAAAATAGGGAAGATTTTAGCTATGGCAGAAATGAAAAAAGAAACAAATAGTTATATAAAGGCTTAGTATATATATAAACCACGCGGTTTAATTGAGACGTCTCGGATATGTCAAATTGTACCAGAAGCGACACGATTATAAATGCCGACTTAATAAAGTTTTATATTCTGACTATTGATCAGCAATGAGATACTGATTTTTGTAGATAAGCGCTGGTGGGTACTTCTGTATCAACTGCGTGTACTCACTGGAGTTCATAGGAGTGGAATGGAGGACACTGTGTGGTACTATTGGCTTCTGGGCACTAGGAGAAATGGTCCTTGCCTTAGTTGTTAGTGCAATACATGTGTAGCACACTTTACATTCTATTTTACAAAATTCTTCAACCTGATATTGTGGAATGACAACTTTATATTATTTTATATTTATGATATTATGTTACAGTAAAACATCTTTAAAATAGCGTTAAATTAATTAACGATCAATTGACAAGACAAAAATGTCACGCCATATTTATTTTTGATTTCATATGATACTTTAAGTGCGATAGAACACCTCTGCCGCAGTCCCACTCAGTTTTGTTATTCTATAAGACAACGAGCAATTCAGAAGCATTTTTGTTTAAAAACTCTGGCTAAAAAGACCCAATCGGCGTAATTTTTAAGTATATCATAGGTTATCTAATCAGCTTAAAACGCCTGTTCAGACTGGAACCCAGTTATGAGATGACTAGTGGAACGCTCTAACCGAGACCTTGGGTTAATATTATTTAGCAATCTCCAACCTCAACACTGCTAACAGTGAAAAAAATCAGATCCAAGCATATGTATTAACAATGCAAATAAGTGTATGGCAAACATTTTTTGTATTTTAGGCTTATTATATCAGAAATTGGCGTTATCTAACAGTATTTACATCGTTAGCTGGAGGATTTAGCTTTCTAGCGATTTGGTAGAAAATTATATTATTTTGTCTATACCTTAGGCTTGTTGAATGGATGCAGACAAAATTGCATGTTCTGTATCTCTGTTCTAATTATGCCCTTGAATCTAACATGTAATTTTAAGTTTGATTTCGTTTTAAACGAAGACGAGTTACAATAACTATTTAAACAATGTTTGCAAGTTACTGTTGTTGGTATGAAACAATAAACTATAAACATTTCGTAAATGTTTATGTGAAATTGGCATCTCGACAATAGCGTCGTTTCATGAACATTGTGTGTTGAATATGAATAATGGATTAGACGGCTGAGTACGTAACATTACCTTAAACGAACTGATTTTGAAAATATGCTGCTGAATTTTGTACCAAGATATCCAAACAAGAATGTTTTGCAACTCTGACTAGGTTTGCCCCGGAGAGTCCGCGTTGGCTAGCACAACACAACCGCACCGACGAGGCTATGGCTATCTTCGTGACCATCGCAAAAAAGAACAAACGAACGATGCCTGATTTGTCTGCCGTTGATATGAAGGATGAAAAGACTGTGAGAGAAAAGAACTACACATATCTGGATCTGTTCCGATCATGCCCCATACTGCTGAAAACCGCCGCAGTTCTCCTCTCGTGGTAAGAATTAGTGTCTCTTTATTAGTATTTTTTGATTATTTGTGCATGTACAAGGGGAACGATACTATATATAACACGTTACTGTGCATCAATAAAAGTAAATAATCGATTATATACGCATCACTGCACAATAACAAACGTAATGCGGATACATTTATTGTGTGTCCTCATGCATTTTTTATGCGGAAGTGCTCTTATGTAAAGCTCTTGCGAGAGGTGACAGATTCTTAACCAGTTACTCTATCATCGAACAATCTTTTTGTTTTCTAAACTCCTTCTTCGAGACACATCTTGAGAAATCGATATTCCAAAACCACTTCCTCTCTGCAAAAATGTTTATATCGCAATATTCTAATAGAATTTACTTCAGCTTCAGATCTAAGAGATTATGTTAATACCCTACAGGTTCTCTCTATTTTTGGCATATTACGAAATGTCGTACAATCTGCAAAACTTGTCTGGTAATCGTTACTTCAATATGTTTCTGGCCGGCCTGGTCGATCTGGGAGCGATGCTTCTCGTTATTGCACTCAACAACAAGCTCGGCCGACGGAATTTGCAGGTCAGATTTATTTAACGTCCTTTAATTTAAGAGAAATAACTAGTTATAACGCAACTAATAAACTATAGGGCCAATTTTTTTTAACAGTAAACACTTTAACATAGCTTTAATATTTCATTTAATAAGCTGATATTTAATGCTTAATAAATAAACAAATAAAACATAGTAATAAAAGCTCAAAGATTTCATCGTTTTAGCTTTTACTTTAGCTATGTTATAGCTTTCTTGTGCATAGTGTAACATTTTAGTATTATTTATTGCTGTCAAAAGGCTTCCTTACTGGCGGTTGCCATAGCGTCGAATGCCTGCATGCTAGCGCTGCAGGTACTAGAGAAACACGAGCAGTATGCTATTGGTTATAAGGTCAGCGCTCTCCTTGGAAAGTCCGCAGCACTGGCCGGAACTTACGTCATACAAATATTTACTGCAGAATTGTATGCCACGTGCATCAGGTATTGTATGTAGTAAATGTTGTCTCTGGTTCCTGAGAGATTTCTTAACTATCTGCAAATGACAGGACAATGTGGTTATAGGTCATAGGCATTATAACAAGGAAATAGATATAATTTTGAATTATTTGATGTCAATAAAAGCACCAGTAAATTGTTGTGGTAATACGCACTCTACAAACAAGAAACATTAAAGACAATTAAAATGGGTGCCTTACTACTTTTACTGATTTATCGCTATTTTTAATTAGATAATAAACCGTCAAATTGGTTTATTAATCCTTATATTTCTCTTTGCAAACTCAGATATTAATGTATTTACAAAAAGATAAAATATAAATAGTAAAGACAGGTTTTGCTTCGATTTATAGTTTATTTTCAGTTATATACTTAGTTTTTCTGGATGTTCAAGAATCTACCGAAAAAAGCATACAAAAATTGTGCTGAAGCAGAGCTGATTTAAAAGACTTAGTGTTTTATAAAAAAAACCGCAATCAACTATTTAAATTTTGATTGTTGTTTTTAGAAATGTAGGGTGCGGGGCTGGCTCTGTGTCCGGGAGGGTGGGAGCCCTCTGTGCTCCTCAGATCATGTACCTCGTACGTTTTTTTTGCTTAATATTTCAAATTTAGAAAGCATTCCATTCAGCTATTTATTTTATTTTGATGAGCCATAATATTTACTTATATAAATGTTAAATCCAACAAAATCAGACAGACAGTGTTGTGTTCAGGCTTTTATGTTTCACATAGCAATGTAAAACTTCAACAAAATTACACCAGTTCTTCTTATTAAGCTACTAATTATTGTTTATTTTGTTTTATTGTTTTATTACTTATTTATTTATTTATTATAAATTAAATTTATAATTATTTATTATAAATTATTTATTATAAATTATTTATTATAAATTATTTATAATAAATTATAAATTATAAAATAAGTAATAATTTTTTTTTATTTTATTACAAAAAATATTTATTTATTTATTTATTATTTATTATTTATTTCGCATTCATTATTGGTTGAAACGAAAGTATTTTTCAATTAGAGTGAATAACGTATCTAGTCAACATTAAAACAGTATTTTAACGTATTTGTAGGGTACGCGGTACAAGATAATGCCCTTCCTGCTGATCATAACCCTGTGTGCTATCACTCTGCCTGTCACATATACCCTGCCAGAAACGAATGGTAGGCCACTAGAGGACAGCATATGCAATGAGGCAAGGCATGTCGGTACTGATGCCCAAATAGAGTGTCGTCATGAGAATGACATCAGTGGGACTTACACATGTGAGAGGTTTGGTGACAACAATCGACACACAAGTGTGTAATTGAAAGAATTCGAGTCAGATGCTAAATAGTATTGTTGATATGTAACCACGGTTGATGGGTAACCACGTGTAGTTCGTTGATATGTAACCAGATGTAGTTTATTGTTGATGGGTAATAACGTGTAGTTGGTTGATATGTAACCACGTGTAATTTCTTAATGATGGGTAACCACATGTAGTTCGTTGATATATAACCACGTGCAGTTTATTGTTGATGGGTAACCACGTGTAGTTTATTGATGTGTAACCACGTGTATTTTGTTGGTGATGTGCCACCACGTATAGTTTGTTTATCTAGTTATTCTCTTTTTATATAGAACTCTGGTAAACTATGAGTGAGTTATTTGCTTAGAATGTAACAGGTGCTGAGATGTAGGAGTTAACCTGCTTTCTGTTAGACGACATAATAAGCTATAACATGGCTATGATAATTAACTCACATTCTTCAGTATTTTTAAAGACGTTTGGAACAAATTTTATAAAATTTAAAATCAGAATCTCTTTGAATTACATAATTTTAGTATTTTTTCTTGTGTTGCAATAAAAAAACTGAAAAAATGAATAGAGGCGTGTAAATACTTTTAGCTTTGGAGCTGATTGTCCCTTACAGGGTTTCACAAACACAACAAACTATATAAAATGACTATTTTCATTATTTTCTTTCATCTGTTCAAGAGATATTTGTACTTGTTCATGGTAACCAGACAAATAGATTATTTTAAATGAAAGAAACGCACTAATACTCCATACAGTTATAATGATATGGCTTTTCAAAATTTGCATCTTTAAACATTACAAAATAGAAACGTTAAATATAGAAATAAAGAATATTGCATGCTGAAAGGGTATGTGTTTTAGCTTAAGCATTTGAATTGTTATGTTTCTTTTTTTTTTTTGCTCTGTTTCTGTCTAATATTCACGCTTTTAAAATAATGTGTTTATAAAGACAAATCAATTTATAGTAGCTATGAGATATTTCAACTATTATATTAAACATCGTTGCTATACTTTCCTTTTATTAAATCCGATAGTTTTAATAATTGAGAGATATGATCTGTATTAACAAATTGAAATAAGAACAAATAAAATGCCGCTTTCTTGCGCTACGACAGAGTAAATATTTGTGGGAATTTTCATGCTGCCGCTCATGTATTGGACAAAGTGCTTCATCACAGTCTTTTCTGGTGTCGGGGTCACTATTAAAACAGAAACACTCACAATCGTGCTTTAAGTAACTAAACAAAGAAATAAACTTTTACTTTTCAGATGCTGCTCTGTTCTGAGACGCGGCCCGTGAGCTACATGGCAAATTTCGGTACACAAAAAGGGATTTCGTTAAAAAGCCTTTGTGGGCGTCATGTTTGTTTACACCTATAACGTTAGAGTGAAAGTTAGGATTGACATTTAGTACGCTGCTAAGTCATATAGAAATTCTGTATACAGGAGTGTTGTCACACGGTGTGTTTTTTATGAGGTGATAGAGAGCAATCGTCTTATCTTTCCGCAAGTATCTTTTTGATACAGAGCACTGACACTGATACAGAGCACTGATACCGATACAGAGCACAGATACTGATACAGAGCACTGATAGTGATACAGAGCATTGATACTGATACAGAGCCTTGATACTGATACTGATACTGATACAGAGCACTGATACTGATACAGAGCACTGATGCCGCTTAAACACTGCAAGGCTCATGTTGCAGGTTTATTTAAGAGTGTACAGGATTCAATTATGTATGTCATATGGGAATACTGCAGGCGCTTGTGACTAACGAGTACATTAATCAGTATTCGTGAGTCCAGTAGATAAGACATTGTGCTTGCCTCTACTTTGGTGCTGTTCAGTGTGTAAATGAATGATGGGCGATGATGGTTGATGATGGCTGACTATGCAAGATGATGATGAAGGTAGATCTTGTATTCAAATCTGACTAAGATGGCCTAAGACTAAATCCGCAGTATTTTAGAATTTTTGCTAAAAAATATCCTTTCAATGCCAAAATTTTCTACTTTGAAACTGTTCCTTGCAATTTATTTTGAACTCTTTCTAAAGAACACATATTTGTTATTAGATAATCACAAAAATATACACATACTATCTATTTATTTAATTATATTGTAGAAAAAGGCAAATCCACAAAATATGACAGCAGAAAAATCTTAAGACGGATCAATTGCTTTAACCAGTTATATATAAAATATGGCACAACATTTTTCTATTTGTTAGTTCAATTGTTGATGAGAAAAAATGACTGAAATTTAAATGTCACTTAAAGTGGCATTTTTTGCTCTTCTTGGGTTGAGATCCCTTTCAAGTACATCTTATATTCCCAGAGAGGGGCACTTACGTTGTAACTGGTAACGATGTGTGTCCATTGCTTTTCAAAACGACTCTAAACGCTACGTGCTTAAGTTATAATACTCATTTTTCAACAAACACAAAGTGAACATACCCCGCGTTTCTGTGGGAAATGCTAAATATTGAATGAAAAGTGCCACCCATACCGTTATATGTTACCTGCAACTTAAACATTAAGGCAACTGATGTAGTGGCCTATGTCTCTTCTTCTGCAGAGGTGCTAAGCATTAAAAGTAGCTTACAATTACATGGCAAAATATCATTCTTATTGCTTGCCTGTCCATTTAGAACATTGAGCAATAACTGTTTTATAAATATCAATAATAAATTTTAAATACGCTATTTACCAAATCAATTTACTGTTATTTTTTGGTGGATAATGCCTAATTGAAGCTTTATGAGGAAATATCGTATGCACAATCACAAACGTACATGACCATAAAATGACGCAAAAAACTTTGCAGAATGTGTTGCACTAAAATATAAAATATTTCCCTACCCCTATCCCAACTCCAACAACACGTCGAATGCTACAAACACACTTTCATAAATCATAATAATTAGTTGCCAAATAGAACCACACTGAATGAAAATCCCCAGTTACCGTTGATGGCATGTTTTTCGATAAAGTAGCTCTACATGTCGGATTACTGCAAAGATCTCAACTGGACCCCGATTTTAAATGATTATGCCCAGCCAATGTGTCGGCTAATACATCCACTGCTTCTCAATTATCATCTGTACGCCGGTGACAACTAGTTGTTTAGAAACGTCCAGAGCAAAACATACTGTACCTGGATGTGTTGAGGAAATAACTACAGGAATTTAAGGTACACAGGGTGGATGTACAACAATAGGTTCAAAATTAGTTGTGATAAAACTGAATTTTTAAAGATTCTAGTCGAAGAAACCAACAGGTTTTAACAATGGACTCGATCAAAATATGCGGAGATGTCATCGAAAGATCTGAAAAGGTACAAAAATCTTGGCCTAGCAATAGAATTTTCTTTTAATATGGTTAATCATGTAAAAAACGTATGGCATGGATTAAAAAGACTTGCTACTGCACGCACTGGTCAAAAAGAAAAATTATGAACTTTACATTTATGATTTACATCTTTTCATTTAAGATTTCATGAATATGTTATAGAAGCAATTAAAAAAATGTTGAACATTGCGGCTCATATTTTACTTATAAACAGGAAAAAAACCAAGTTGAATAGGAAAGCCTGTACATCCATGGAAAAATATGCTTTCATTTCTAAATAATGCAAGAACTAGGTAGATGTTTTTAATAAGTTCGAGGTCTAACCCAGAAACGTTCTTGATAAAGAAGTTGACTTGTACCTCTACGCTTAAGATTTTATGTATATCTTATAGGAGTGACTCATACTGATAGTATATAACAACACGGATCGTTGGCACAGTCCAGCAATATAAATATATGTTTCATTCATGAATCTGTAAACCAAAGTCAACAGAAAAAGACTGTATATCTTGTGGAAAATGCGACTTCAGGTGCAGATACTGTGCGGTATGGATATTGTGGTTTTGTCAATAAGTCCGCTGCCTAACCGAGAAGCCTTCTAAAATAGTTTTGACTAACTCTATTTTCAATGCCATGCTTTGCAATGCCATCTTTGCAGAAGGAATTAGTCATAACGGGAAATCGGAAAGAATCAATGAGCAATAATTTCGTGATATATGATTTAAGTCTATGGCTTAGCTGAGGCAATCGAGGCAAAAGTCAATTTCGTGTTTATTTTCAAGTTTTGAATCAGGGTCCATGAGATCACGAGACCTGCACTAACGAAATGAATTACTAAAGTGAGTTCTTTATATACCAGTTTTCCTGCTCAAACCGGTTCACAATATTTTTTGCAATTTTTTAAATTCAGAATTCTTATAATTTCGATGTGCCCAATAGAGTCTCTGAATTCTCTATCTATTGTCACATACGCTTAACAATAATGCAACTCTAACTTGATATTAGAGGACTATATAAGAACATCGACATCCCTGGGGTTTTGCAAATTGTCGTGATTCCTGACCACGAGCTGTGTTCGAACCCTGGCCACAGTACCACAACTGCATGACTGGCAAGCGTCTTTACCACTCTGCCACCGAGAACCCTAAGCCTCATTCTTGTAGAAGTCCCTTTTATTCCTTGACCGTATCTATCTGGAACGCAGTTACATGACGAAACTCTGAGGAATTAGAGGTCTATGAATATCTCCAACTTCGTGATTTTTGGAGCTAAAGAAAAATTTTCTGCATTTTCTCTATCGCCCTTGCCGTGCAGGTATTTCGCATTGCTTGCAAGGATACGTCTTTCTTCAAGCTCCCCACCTATAGTCCAGTCAATATGCTATCTTAAGCTGTAGACCTTGGCTTGGAAAGATTTTGCGATGGGTGTTGTATTTCCATTGGAAAGGAAGGCGGTATTCGGTATTCGACGGTATCTTTCAAAGGCGCAATGGTCAAGAAAAGATTTTAAGATAGCAAGTGTTGCAGATTTTCCGAGTTTTGAAAAGAATTGCGTACAGACAAAATGTTCGTCGCTTACGGGTATTTAAGTTGCTTTCCACCTGCATTGTAAATAGACGATTGGCCCTCCAGTGTGCCAGCTTTCGCTTGCTTCGTCCGCTTGACTAGTTGGAGTACACTTGGCCTGGCGACTGTTATAGTGCTGGCGAGCATAGCTATATAGGCGTCTGGGCGTGGGTGACTGTGATTTCGAGTCCTTCTCAGAAATGGACTTTGAAGTGTCCAGCTAGAGTTCTTAGCGCTCCACGTCAAGGGGAATATTCAACTAAGCTACAGCTTTTTACTTTTACCTGACTATTCTTGATTTGTTGTCATTAGAACCATCGTAGGTCTGATCTTGAATCACACAATACACTTCTTCATGGTATGTACTACAAATACAAGACAAATACAAGTTCTGGTTAGTCAAGTCAAAGAGGTTATTTCAGTTCAAATTCACATCACCAGTAACTGTGCATTGACAAAATTGAAGAGAACAGAGAACGGGGTGTGTTGGGAAAAAGGCGTAAAGCGGGAATGGCGTCTTGATATTGCTTTCCTCAGTTTTTGTTAGCTAGGTTGAAGCATTGCATATCTGAAATGCAGTGGAAATAGTATGTGTCTATTTACATTATTATTAATAATTGCAGGAAAAATACCCAGAAGTGGAGATAAAATCAAGTATTTCGCGAATCAGAAAGGCGTTGCACGAAATCCAAGGGCAGCGTTATAGTAAACTGGCATTATGAAGGGCTTTGTCTTATCTTTTGAGTGTTCGCAAGAAGACACTTCTTGGTCATCTGATCTGGAAAGAAGGCATTTGCGGGTATGGACAGTAAACCAACGACCTTATAAAATAAACGTTTTCCACCTTGAACACAAAAATCAATGTCATAACGATGCACAAAATTTGTTACATCGGTACATCACGAAAAATTGATAGAAATAAAATCCCTCTTTGAACAGATACACGGTTTAATAAGGGAGTAACCTTGCGATCCGAATCTCAATCAAGATTACAGGTCACGTAATTTTTGCACCTTGAAATGCTTCTGTAATGGGAAACGGAGAGAACGATTGTGAGCTGATTTTCTACCCTGTGGCCCTAAATATATTAAAAATCAAGTAAATCGATCAAGGTCAAGAAGCAGTATTTAGCACGCCTAAGATAGTAATAGGTGGAACAATATTGCGATTATCTTCCACCCTTTTGCCTGGAAACAGTTTCTGGCTTTCTTTCCCTCATCTTCTCTTCTTTCCGTTTGGATGGATTCCAGAAAAATCCTCACGTATTATTTTACATCGGAGGACTAAATTTGTAACACGTATAGAAGATGATAAGACCTTGCCACATCTGTATCAAACTGACAGCGAAATGTAAAAAGCGCTTATTTATGAAAAATGTCTTTTTTTATAAAACACTAACTCAAGAAAAATAGTTTGAAATAGTGTTCAAATCTCAGTTTAAGTGCAAATACGCTTTGAGTAAGGAGGAAACCGATAACCTGAGTCTTGAGCTTAGGTTAAGGTCAATGACCACGTAAATCTTATACAGCTGACGAGTGAACTTTTTGAAACAACCGCAAAAGCAAAGACATTACAAAGTTCAAAGGCGAAACCGACCAATTTGGGCAAGTTATATTTGATAAAAATGAAAATACTATAAAAAGTAATCGAACAACATTTGTGAGACAACCAACAGTTTTTGTGTTTCTCGTAACGCTGCCAGCTCAGTGTTTGCTGAATTAACAGCAAAAATATTGGAACTCCACTGACGATCCACCTAGGAGCAGATAAAAAAGGTAAAGAAGAGCGAAAAAAGACGAAAAGAGAGAAAGACAAAAGAAATTAATGTAGTAAGGGCGTTTATATGCTTCCATGATAAGTAGAACCATAAATACGGTACGTGAAACCTATAAAGAGGAACAATTAATCTACGACTAGAATGCGACTTGAACTTACAACCTGTCGTGTTGCAGGCGATAACGCAAATAACTGCTGTACAAGCGGGAATGGACCGACAAAATACAAAAAAATCGTATAGTGGCAATAAGTCTGCTGTAGTTAAACTCCAATAATTCTTTACATATTTGATAAGGTTTAAAATTTTGATATGCACGTTTTCTTCATGTATTCTAACTAATACATAATTAGTTCATGCTTAGTATCTTTTTGATGTGGTTTATATCGTAAAACATTAAAATACATTATAATGAATTATTGAGAAAAACATACACTAGTTTTCAATTGATTATTACGATGAGTCTAAAAGCCTAAATTAAAGATAAAATATCTGTTGTAGTACAAAAATTACAATTCCAAACGCTGACCTGAATAATTATGCTAGCATAAAGTTTTGTCCATAGTTTTAATCGATTTTAAAGATACCAATACCTTGCCAATACTTTGTCAAACTATTTAATTAATTTTATAACCTCTTTCATAGTGACAAAAGTTTTGCAGGGTGTTTGCACGCAGGTTATTGTGCAAATAGCTCTAATTTGTCTTTCAGCTAATAACTGAACTGAACTGAACTGAAATCCTGCATCTGCGGTGCCGTTATTTTGTCATGTTGATAAATATTTTACATAGAACATTTGCACAGACAGGCTTAAAGCACGCAAATGTTGTGACAGTGTTGTGGATTTGCTGGTTTAATTTTTGAATTAACAAAACTGAGCTAAATTGTCAAATTGTAAATAGTATTTTGTACGAGATTGATCCAAATTTAATTATGAGTTACTTAAATCAAAATTTATAATTTAAATTTTAACTTAATGTTTCAGTTAATTTTATTTTAATACACAATTCAAAAGTTCTCAGGGAAAACCATATGCAGACTTTCTGTATATGAATATCAGAACAACGTATTTTCATGGAGATTCACTACAGAAATGAACTCACTCACTGCGTAAAACACTTATTTTACAATGTTGAAGTTGTATATTTTAGTTCTTTTACTTTACACCAACTAATAAAAAAGAGTCAATACGCTAAATATACCTATATGTACTTATATCTACTTAATATAACAATACTAGCACTCATCAAGACCCCGGAGTGGGTTTGTACTTGGTATCCTGAATAATTGCTATACCTGTAAAAGGGCGGAAAATTGGGTAGTTTTGAAATCAGACTCTATCCGCAAAGAAAACAAATAGCATTTAGGGGTTCTTTTAATAATTGATAGACACGCATGGCTATCGGTGCAAGAATTTCAACCATAGTCCCAACTCTCTTTCCTCCCAGAGGGTTGGAAGCATTATAAATACGTAAGATATTTACTTAACAGAGAGAGTAAATCTATTTTGAGCTGACGGGCCATTGATGTATGTCACTTGTATGACAATAGCAAGTTCATTTTCTCATCAGTCTATTATAGTTGCTGTTCTTCATTGAAAAATTTTAAATAATAGCTGTGTTAGTTAAATGGTTGATCAAATTGTCAAAACTTTCGAAGAAAATGCACACTATCATGGTTAAACTGGTATTGAATAGAACAATCTGAGACAAAAACACCTCTTATAACTATCGGGTAGACTGATTTAAAATGGAAACAGAGATTCAAAGCACAAGATAACATAACTAAAACTACGACAGTGCAGTTTTGAGGTAATTGTGCGTTTTAATGGCTGATCAAGTCTCTGTTTACCACTAAAATGCTTACCGCAAAATAATTACCACAAAACTATAAACATGCAATTATTTTTGTTCCAACAGCATTTTGTAATTAATGTAGCTGCATACTGAGCTGATTGAACGTGCTCTGGATTTTTTTTCTCGTCATGCCATCTACGTCATGGGAGCAACATTTGTGAATCTCATTTCCTTCGTACCGCAGTACCTAAGTACCTTCGTACCGCAGTACCCAAGTATATTATACAGTGAAGTATTTACACAATAGTGTCATTGCTTTTGTCACTGTTTATTGAAATTCTGTTTATCAAAAAAAAGTATCACGTATTTGTAGAAAAAGGTATTCTTCTTACAATATTTTTTTTACAAAAATGCCTTTTATGATATGCTATTATATTATGCTTTTTCAATGATACAATACTCGTGATATTATTTTTCTAAAATTTATACAAATATACAGCAAATCAATAATAATTATGTTTCTTTATGTTATGCTTTAACAGACATCTTATTCATGACATTGGGTTTAAATCCATGTTAAAATACGAGGACACTTTGCAATGTTTAATTTGTAAATGTTGAAGAGTAAAATGTAAATAAAAATATAAACATGTGAACTATGTGTGCATATACCTGATCTATATTACATTTTCTCTAACGTTATTATTTCTTTAATTTTCTCTTCCATTGCATAACCCCTGTCAAATTGGTGAAACGCTTCTATCAGCTGTGTTTTCTTCTCTTCATCTGACAGGTTAAATGCTAGCTCTCTCCATCTCTTTATGTAGCAAAGAGAAAATGTTATGGTAAATTGCGGTACTCGATAGTCTTGATCATACTAATGTTACTATAGTTATAGATTTGTTAGTACATTACTACAATTTTATGTATTAGTGCATATAATTTGTTAAAATGTAGTGCAATTCCTTTTTTCCTAATATATAATAAGATTATATTTTCTTGTAGTTTGTGTTCTAAATTACCTTTAAAATATCTAATGAAGTGTCTTTCACATCTTTGTTTTTCATCCTCATCTGTTCTATTTCATAATCCTCGACACCTAAATAGTTGCCAAGACGCCTTTGTTCGTTGCCAATTAATTTTGAAATCTTTACAAGCACCCTGTCAGTAAAATAACCTGCAAATATATTTCAATCAATGATTGATTTATTTGGAAGCAATATTTGTTATATCGTATATAATTATTAAAAATAAATTATAGTATAACATAAAGAGTATTTAAACTTTCAATGCACATTTTTCGAACACACTGAACATTCGTGCATTATAATTTGAAGTGCACAAGCAAGAATAGAGAACATGCGATAATTATTGATTGTATTGCAAATTCTTTCAAAGTATGATGGGAGAAAATCCGTGTTTTTCAAAAACTTTGTGTATCTCAGTTAAACTCAACAATTAAGAAATTCTTTAAAATGTATCTACAATCCAATCTCACTATATCAATGAACGTATTCAGTATTGGAAATACTTTCACGAGCCTTTGTCTTTATGCCTTTATCTCTGCCCTTCAGCTGTTTTGCACAGACCTGGCTTGAAGGCACCTGCAGGCTCTTCATGTTCTTTCCTTGCTGTGTCGTTTCTGTATTCACCATGTGTCGTATTAAGCGACGGTAAGGTGTGCGATCTGCCATGAAAACTAATATGTGATTGAGCTGACTTTTTTCTTTGCTCCACTTCATGCGAAACTCCTGGACCAAACGACGGTATTTTATCTAAAAGCAGTTTTATTATTCCAGTTTGCTTATGGATCATCGCAGCATCTAAGGCAGTGTTATCTTTGGAGTCTCGTATAGTAGTATCAGTCATATAATGCAGCAAAAGTTTGGTTACTTCTTCCGCGTTATGCTCTGCTGCTACATGTAGCGCTGTTTGGCCATTTGCATCAATGGCGTCACAATTGGCGTTATTTTTTAACAACAGCTCCGCAGTGTACTGAGAATTTTGCTCTGAAGCATAAAACAATGGGGTGCGACGAAATTCGTCTGTTGCATTTACATTGGCCCGAGCTTGAAGTAAGACAACCATGACATCTTTAGCACTATACCTCGCAGCGATCATCAATGCTGTTGTACCATGCATGTTGCAATAATTGACATTGGCACGACCTTTCAGAAGGGCTTTTGTGGCTTCATGAGCATTTTTCGCTGCTGCGTAAAATAATGCGGTCCAGCTTTGTGCATCTATTTCTTCTGTTCTAGCACCATATGTAATTAATACAGGAATCACTTTGAACGCATCGTGTGCTCCTGCAATCATCAATGGAGTTAATCCGTTGTTGTTCTGGTAATTTACATTCGCATCTTTCTCCAGCAGAATTGTTAAAGCTTCTTGTGAGTTATGCTCTGAAGCGTAAAACAACGCGGTCTGTTTCTCTTTATTTATTGCATCAACAACAGCTCGAGCGTTAAGTAAGTCTCTCATGGCATCAGTGTCATTATTTCGCGCTGTTATCATAACAGCTGTGACGCCATCCTTATCACTGTGATTGACATTAGTGCGATTAGCAAGGAGGAGATTTACAGCTCCCTGTGAATTGTGCTTTAATGCATGAAATAAAGCCGTACAGCTATGCTCATCTTTTGCATCTACTATGGCTTTAGAGTCCAGTAACAGTGTTGCTATTTTGATTGAGTCTTTTCCTGCGGCAATCATTAGAGCCGTTACACCACCAATGATGCGATGATTTACATTTGCACCTTTACTTAGCAGAAGTTCTATGGCTTCGCAAGCATCGTATTCAACTGCGAAAAGCAATGCAGTCTTCTTCTCTTTATCCATGGCTTCTAGATTAGCTCCAGCTTCAAGCAAAACTCTCATTACATGTACTGCATTATATATCGCGGCTGTCATGAGTGGCGTTATACCATAGCCGTGACAATGATTGGCATTAGCTCCGTAGTCAAACAGTACCATTGCTGCTTTATAAGCATTTTCCTGTGATGCGTAAAACAAAGCCGTCCAATTGTTCGTGGTAGTTGCATCCACATCGGCTTTATTATCCAAGAGCACCCGCATAACATCCACTGCGTTATTTCTCGTCGCAATCATTAGAGGAGTGAAATTGTACTTATCGCAATGATTAGCATCGGCCCCTTCCTGTAACAGTATGTCAGCGGACTGATGAGCATTAGTTTCAGCAGCATAAAACAATGCTGTCCAGTGGTTTATATCTACTTCTGAAACACCAGAGTCTAATTTTACCAGCATATGGGTGGCATCTACGGCGTCATTCTTTGCTGCTACCATTAACGGTGTTGCTCCATAGTCATTGCAATGATTAGCGTTGGCATTTTTCTCAAGAAGTAAATTGACAACCTGAAAGGCATTCGTTTCTGCTGCGTAAAACAAGGCAGTCCTCTTGTTTTTATCCGTTTCTTCTAGAGCGGCTCCAAAGCTTAATAGTATTTGTATGACGTCGATTGCATCATTGGCGGCTGCGATCAAAAGTGGTGTTGCTCCATCCTTATCAGAATGATTAACACTAGCTCCTTTGCGTAGCAGCAGAGATGCAGCATTAAGGGCATTTTTGCATGACGCAGAAAACAACGCAGTCCAATCTCTTTTATTTGTTTCTGTTACAGACACTCCCTTGTCAAACAACACCGACATGACGTTCACAGCATCATGTTTTGCAGCTATCATCAACAGTTTTTCATCGGACAGACTGGATCGACTAATATCAGCACCCATGTCAATTAAAAGTTTTAATGCATCTTGAGAATTTTTCCGTGCAGAATGAAATAGAGCGCTCCATCCCCTCGAGTCCAATGCGTCTAATTCAGCCCCTGCACTGAGTAGTAATGAAATTACAGCCACTGCGTTATTCCGAGCTGCCACCATCAGTGCTGTAACACCATTTTCATTGCAATGACGAACATTAGCACCTTCTCCTAACAGACGTTTTGAAGCTTCCAGAGCGCCTTTCGTGGCTGCGTAAAAAAGTGAAGTGCTTCTCCCTTTATCAATGCATCCTACAGAAGCACGTCCCTTGAGCAATTCATCTATGACACTGATTGCGTTATTCCGTGATGCCATCATTAAGGAGGTGGTGCCTTTGTTATCACAATGATTGACATTAGCTCCTTGTTGTAAAAGCAGTTTAACTGTTGTATGTGCGTTGTTAGTTGATGCCCACAATAGTGCGGTCCTATTTGTTACATCAGTCGCATCAATTTCAGCTTGGTATGCAAACAATACGTGTATCACATTCACTGCGTCATGTGCCGCTGCAATTATTAGTGCTGTAGTACCATCTATGCTGCAATAATTCACATCAGTCCCTTTCTGTAGCAGAAGTGTTGCTGCATCTGAAGCATTTGTCTCCGAAGCGTAAAATAATGCGATCCAATTTTGCTCATCCGTTGCCTTTATATCAGCGTCATTCTCTAACAGGACAGAAACGACTTTTGCAGCGTTATTAGCAGCAGCTTCCATTAAGGGTGTGGTCCCATGCTCATCGTAACGATTGACTTTCGCATTCTTATTGATTAGTAAGACTACAGCTTTCAAGGCATTGTTCACAGATGCATAAAATATTGCCGTCCAATTACTATCATCGGTTTCCTCAAGTGCAGCACCAAATTGCAGCAGTAAAGGCATCACCATGACTGCATCATTAGCAGCTGCTATCATAAGCGGAGTTGCCCCATGCTTGCTGCGATGATGAACATTAGCACCTTGTATGGGCAGCCTTTCGGCTGTTTTGGGACAATTTTTCTCAGATGCGTAAAATAAGGCAGTCCAATTATTCTCATCTACTGCTTCTAGTTCAACACCAGCATCGATCAATTCTTTTAACACTGTGTCTGCGTCATTTAGCGCAGCGACCATAAGCGCAGTCACGCCATACTTACTCCGTTGCCTCATATTTGCACCTTTATCCATAAGTAATTTTACTGCATGGCGGGCATTGACCGCTGATGCCCAAAACAAAGCAGTGTCGTTGTTGTTATCGGTTGCATCGATATCAGCTCCATTATCTAATAACACTCTCATTACAGAGATTGCATTGTTACAAGCTGCAAGCATAAGGGCCGTGGCTGAATCGCTTAAACGTTTTGCATTTAAGTCGGCGCCGTTCTGAATAAGCATTTTTGCGATACCCATTTGGTCTTTTTGAGTGCAAAACATTAAGGGCGTTGTTCCGTCTTGTGTGCAAAGATTGACATCTGAACCCTTCTTTAGTAAATTGCGCACGATCATATAATTGCTTTGCGCACATGCCTCGTGTAGTGACGTGGATGGAGGTTGCCACTTTGGCCGATAGTTATAATTGTGCAGTGAACTTAATGATGTCTCCTCTCTCATATTGCCTTGGAATTGTACAGAAACATTACGGTATCGAGTTGACTGTTGGCTCTTCTTTCGCAGTTTCAAAGGCTGCCGTACACGCTTTCCCTAAATAAATAACATTGAAACTTCATTCCTACTTGTGATTGTATTTAGCATGACTTCACACTTTTCTTTTAGATGGTCACGCCTAGCATTGTTCATTGAACAATATTGACATCATTGTTATAGCTACAAATGTTAACAACAAAAATACACAAGGTGTGCAAAAAATTAGTAAATAAGAAAAACACCACGGAAAGGACTATATCAAGGCGCAAAGTTATTTGGAAATGGTTTAATTTAGATGGTCGAGCTATCTTGCATCCACTCTCTTCTCGAATCTTGAACCATTTTATATAAGCATAAATCAAAGACCACAAGTGACGGCTAGATACAACATACTTTAAATGCCTATAAACTGTGCAATTAAGCAAGTTCACAGTCCCTGTGTAATTAATGAAAAGAAACATTTCCTTATTTCGGGGAGTTCCACCCATTTAGAAATCAAATGGATGTCAGTAAAAATTTTGATTTCACATAAACAGCTGATCAGCTGATTGCACCCTTAAATACATATCAGTTAATATTTTAGAGAGATTTGCCACTTAAGATGCATAACAACAAAGAATTAAGAAGGAAATTTGGTTTGCCTTTCCAATTAGCTGCCTTCTTTCATTTGCCTCTTTTTAATATGGTGGATGGAACAGCAAACTGACCTGCTGTACAATGAAACTTTTGTGCATAAATGTAACTTTTCGACTACTATGTCAAAATGACATAAAGACAGTTCTGCTCTAATATTAATTAGTTTTACAAAATTAATTAGTTTTACAGAACAGTTAAGTATTTTACGCGAAGCAGCATTCGAGTAATACATATTACCTATAAACGTATAAAAAATTTCTATCTATATTATTTTACACTAATTATAAGACTTACATACATGTCTTCAGTTTCTTGCCACCTATCCTCAGCATCTATCTAATATTTAACTGCTAAGATTGCCGGGTTGTAGATATATTTTATAATTACTATCATTATTGAGCAGGTCAATAATAACCATTCTTTTATTTAACGCTGAATATCTAAGGCTGAATAGCATTTGAAGTGAGAATCCAGTGTTACTTTCAGTGCTGAAACCGTGATATTTATAACCCTCTCTCTCCGAATATTGTCTATGGTTCATCTAATTCAACATATGCAACATATCCACATTATGTCAATTTTAAAGTTGGATGTGACTTCAGAAGTACATTGTCACCAGTACTACACAGCGGTATTAGTCAATACATTCACTACTTCCTGCATGCATCAACGAATCATACAACTTTTTGGTTTAAATATAAGGCACTAAAAAGACTCATTTTTTGTTCTTGTTTCCCTGAAGAGATATTTCTGTCCGAATGGATATTTTAAAAGTAGTCCTCTTTTTTATGAGTACTAATTTTGTGGAATTCCCTGTGTGAAGCAAACGGGTGTTTCATACAACAGACCGAACTGCTGTAAAGATTGACTTTTGGACAACAAAGATTACTTTTTTTTGGCAAGTAGCTATCGCAATATATGATAACATGATTGTGTTTGTGCCACTTATGCTGTGCTTGTTATTGATCTGTATCTACACTGTAATTTTGGACGCGTATAGATAAGTGTATGCAATTCAGGCTCCTCTTAATTATGAAGTGCTTGTTGTGACAACAAATTCTCAAGTACATTTAAGGGCAGATGTGGTAGAGTGCTTAGAGTAGATACAGATAATTAAACTGATACAACAGACCGATCACACCGATTTTTATAGTTATATTTTTATATTATTTAAGAAGGAAAATATCCTTTAGGAGTACTGTACATAGAAATGCGATTGATACACCATTTTTCAATTATTTATTTAAAATGGAACTTTTCCTTTTATACAGCCTAAATAACAGGAGAGACAATGTCCAAAATAAAGAATATGTGAACATACAGTCTTTATCAAAATTGGCCATTGCTGACAAATAGTATCCTCTGTGTATAATGTCCTAAATTAAATATATTTTTCTGAACGATAATATATAGGCTACAATAATTACACAGTTAAAAGTGATTAAACACGCGAGCACACATGTAGTAGTAGTGGAAAATTTGTTCAGACAAACGAATGGGTATTTTGCAATGCATCGCATTGTAGAGTTTCAAGAGTAATTTTGCTCTAAAACGGTTTAATCTATGATAAAAAGTCTTGGAAAATGCTATGCAAATGTCATTTGAAATTTTACTAAATAAGGATGCAAAATAGTTTATTTTATATTGAGAAATAGCATTAAGTTGTTTGTTTAGATTTTAATAACTGCAAGGCGAGAATATTTTGTTTACCAGCCATCTGATCCTTATGATTGATGCTTATTTTCTAAAGAGCTTTAAGATATGTTACAAAATTTTCAAAATTTTCGAAGTTTTCATCCCGGCAAATATTGTGATGTGCTAGCAAAGTATGCCGCACCTGACATCGAATCAACGTCTGCATTTGGTCCATTATGGAAATTAAAACAGCGTATAGCTGCTGAGAAAGTAATGGTTTGGTTGTAAGCAAAAGCTACGTCTAAACAACGTTTCTCAGCTCAAATCTATTTTGCGATGTGCCAAAGGCGTTGATTAAAAGTAATCAAAACACGACCAATGAGAACTATTTGTAACAAGATTTAATGTTGCTGTCTTGTTGAGTCTACGTCGTAATCTGGAATTCTATCAAAATAGAAAGATTTGCTGAGACACGCCAAGCCAGAACTTCCATGTTGAAGAGCTTTGATGCAATTGGACATGGCTCGTTAGTGATTTCTATATTTTCAAGTCTACAGTGACGTTTTTTTATATTCTTATCGATAAGAATTTACACTAAACCAAAGCAGCAAAGACAAATTTAAATGAGCCGCAAGGTTTCAATGACATAAGAGATCAACTTAAAAATTGCCATGGACTTCTTTCATAGAAATAATAGCCATAAATTCCCTTCAGATTAAGTCTGTCAGCAATGAGTACATGCTGCATGAATGGGTACATCATGATTAAGCTCCATACAGGCTCAGTATTATTTGAGAAAAATGCATGCTAGAATTTTTAACTTCGCAAAGATAAGTTAACTTCGCAAAGATAAGTCACAATTCTAAAAATACACTTCTGAAGATTCTTTGCGGTTTCGTAGGGAAGTGGAGTCTCAATGGCCTTCTTTCGCTGTGAATGACTGAGAATCTTGAAGTGATTGCACATGTAATTTCTATGATGGTTTTGTAATATGCCAATATTGCAAGTGTCAGAGATACATGTCCCTCTTTGGGTGAGATAAGACTCGGTGCTTGTTCCTGCTTCGGTGCCATTCAACCTTTCAGACATTGGTGATGAGTGCGGATGTAGTTCGCGCCCTGCAATTTTACTTAACTGTGTTTTTAGAGAAGGTGATTATAAAATATTGCAGCCAGGAATTGTACCTTGTTTCTGTCAATCCAGGAGTCTGTCCACTCTTCCAACCATGAAAGCAGATGACACAAGTATACGATTACACAGGCTATATTGACAAGGGAAATATTAAAAAGTTGCTGTTGATATGTTTTGAATCGTCTCTTTGCATACTGCTATAATATTATTCGGTTGAAGTAAGACTCACATTACTGATCTGCGTATTTAAACTTAACTGAGACGAATAATTTTTACAGCTAAATCCAGCTGGATTGGCACCATTCTGTTATATAAGATTTAGACTATGGAATGCAAAGTACGTGCTACTTAAAGCAATAATTTTTACAGCTAAATCCAGCTGGATTGGCACCAGTCTGTTATATAAGATTTAGACTATGGAATACAAAGTACGTGCTACTTAAATCAATTTAATTTGCAGTAACATAAAAATTACTTCAAAAAGTACAAGCTTATCGTATGCTCAGAGTTAACATTTTATTGCTTTTATTTACATTTATTTATTTATGTGCTTATTTGTATTTCCAAAGTCAACATAAAGTACCTTCAAAATTCTTCTTTTTTCAAGATTTTAAAAGTCAAAAAGTCTGTATTATATAAAACTGAAGAAGGCAATTCTTAAAATCGTTTTATGTGCACTAGAAAAGCAAATGTCAAATAACGTATCTTCCGGAAGTGTTTCACGAGTGTGCGTTTTTACTGCATCCAGTAGCCTCGCTCCATCAACTATGTAATTTATTTTTTATAAAACTCGCTTGGGGAAAATTGGAATTAAAGTCGGTCAGTAGTACGATTTTTGACACGATTTTCTACTTATTGTTATCATGTAGCTATGTTGGGGCTAAATCATCCAAGAGCAAATGTGCCTGCTCTAAAGAGTTGTGACCTTTCAGAACACTGGTTGTGGTAGAGGAACGCAGTGGAAGATGTTTTAGTTTATCACACTGAGGGGGGAAGTTCTTGCGGAATTGGATTTCAGATAAGAATGTACTCACTTAAGTGAGGAATATACCAGAGTTTGCTAAATATATCTTTATATTGGATAGTATTCCGCCATGAACATTGGCAGTAACTAAAGAATGAATTTTTTGATTTAGGGTGAGTGATAACAAAAGAATTTATCACATATACCTTTATCTGGGTTGTTATTAGCACTAGACGCATCGGATTAATAGTTGTCTCATTAATAACACTTGTCAGGTTTTTTTCAGAAGAATAAGTAGTTTTGATGGCTGTCGAAACTTTTCGCTCTTGTTAGGTGTCGCAGACGTCCGGAAATGGTTTCTAGTCATTTATTGTTCTACCTATTTCATGTCATCACAGTGGAACATTAAACTAAAACATTAACGAGGTATACTCTTTCTATCTGTCATAAACGTGTATCACTTTGTTAGGGTATTACCAATCGAAGTCAGTGCACAGCAAAAACAATTCTGCGCTGACAACAGTAGTCGCGAACTGGGACATTGTCCATGGACAATTCTGTGTAATATGAATCAATAAGTAATTCATTTAACCAGTTCTCACTCTTTCCGCTTTCTTTGTTTCGTTTGACAATGACCAATTGCAACAAGTAAGATGAAGACATTATGACAAAACGCTCGGTGTTTAACCCTTCCATATTTTATTTGTCGCTGTACTATTTTTCTTGTTTTTACCAAACAATTGATATAGACTTAAGAGACGCGTGTGCTGTTACAAATTGCAGTGGGTTGTAGAGGTCATTTTTCATACAATAAAATGCCAGAAACTTGATACACTTGGAATGCCTGTATATCACCGAAATAAACGCTTTTATTTAAAAATGGCAAAGATAGGTGTAGGTTTAATATTTAGTAAAGCACTTAAGTGTGTTAAATATTAAATGCCCAGGCATCATATGTAAATATCCCGATTCAATGGACAACGCTGTTAATTTTAAAAAAATGCAGATTCACTATTAATTTAAATGATTAAATTTACCAAACAAATTACAACACGATCTTATCTTACCAGCGGAAAGGTCGCACGACAATTGATATACTAGAAACTTATAGTAGAAAAAGACAAAGTTGAATGTTTTTGTTAAAGGGAAATGCGGGTATCTCTGCGCCATCTAGCGACCGAAATGCGCATTATATTGAATATGGCTGAGTTTGAATCCATATTTACACAGTATAAATAACTACTAAATCCGTCTAAATCGAAAAATTCTTTTCAAAGACAAATAGGGTCGTGTCCAGAAATGGTCTGTATTGATATTTTGTTCCTAGAAGGGCCTGTGTTGATGTATTGTCCATTTAAATCATATCACACTGTTTTCACCATTTACCCATTGACTCAACGGGATTTTGTCAAAAAGATTGTATAATTCTCTTATTGATACGGTGACAATATTTTTTATTTGCTTAAAACATTTCGTATGACATGTTCTTCAAACAGGGGGAAAATTAGGCAATTGTCAATTGTGATTATGTGTGATTTTTGCATTTTGATTGAAATTTTTGGGTTTTTACCAATGGTTTCTATAGCAAAACTACGCGACCTTTCAGTGTCTTTATTTCTCTTATAACATCGATGACCCCCTTTTTTCTTTTCAATTTTTGAATGTATACGGTTAAAGCATTAAACTGTGAAAGTATGAATGAAATGTCAATTGTAGGTGAGATACCCGCATTTCCCTTTAAGTAATGATTACCCTAAATATATTTATCTTTAGTACAAGGCGCCATAAAGTATACAAGAAGGTTATAACCAATAGAGATGTAAGTAAATTGTGTACCGTTTGAAACAATTTCAGTCGTATCCAATAGAAAACTAGCAACGGAAAACAAAATACCTCATAGGAACCGCATTTAGCCAGTGATCATCTACAGAGAGCTAAGACGCACCATTTGTTATGCTAGTTAATCAGCAATGTCATTTTCTATTCAAAGTAATGACACTGACACCGCCCTCTCTTCCAAAATCAATAATTTCTTTTAAATGACTTTCGTTTTAGTGTGGTTGATTTTTTGCTACTTTCAAAACAATGACCGTGACAGGGGATCTCATCCAAGCGTTTGCCTGGCTGGTGCAATTAAAGCAGGCGTTAATTCACCTGCCTACTATTCAATTTGAACATTGACCTTTTACATTACTTGCAGCCGAGGCTCTGAAAAAACTTAGTGAACTGTCACAACCATCTATACTGAAATTGAAAAGAAAACTTACACCTAAAATATCTAATGTTTGCTTAAAGAGTAAATTCTTATGTTTATTTTGACGAAAATTTGCCCAGTAGATCCAAATGGTACTTCATCATGATGCTGTTTTGTTTTCTGCACCTCAGTTTCCAAGGTGTTTATGAAGGATACCAAAATATAGCAGATTAATTGATTTGTTTCGCTTTTCTTTAAGGTTCTTTTGAGCTTGCTCAAGTATAACCAGCATTTAGTTATACTTTGTACGTGGCGGTTCAGTGAGAACGAGCAAACCTTAAGATGCCTCGACTTCCTTCGCAACTAAGGCATACGCATTTTACGAGGTCGTGTTTCAATGCCAGTGGTTGCTTGAAACTTCGTATACATTCGAGTGTGCTGTTTATATATACCCAGGACAAACCTCGTGAAGGTCGTCCTTGTGTTACGGTGCTTCATCAGGATCGGCTTGCCCGGATATTGCATCTCCGTGGTCGCTTTTGAAATGCAATAATGACCTGGAAAGGCAAATAGCCAAGTAAAGACTGGGGAACAAGCATTACAAAAGAACAGACAAATAATCTAGAACGTATACAGAAAAGAGCCCTACAAATTATCAACCCACAACTACCATATGACCAGTCATTGCTACTACTCAACCTTGCAACACTTGAGGTAAGAAGAAGAGATATCTGTAAAAAGTTCTTCAAGAAAATTCAAGCTAGCACCGAAAAATAAATAAACTTCTACCAAGCCCTAGACAGTCATCGTACACACTGAGGACAGCCAAACAATACCCAATCCCAAATGTAAACACAAGGCGATACAAAAACTGCTTCATCCTCTTCTCGCTGTTCAACTTTCAGTGACTTTATATTTTAGCCTATAGACCGCGTGAAATTCCTAAACTCAAAAATAATGAATACCGAGCAACTAACAACGAGAACAACAGATAACAACAGATATTTCGAAACATTTGATAAGTGATCACAATATCCGTCGAATATTTACCCTGTATTTTCGAACGCAATTCAACCTTAACGGTTGCAAGTTTCGAAATAAAATGATATCTTATCTTATCTTATCTTATCTAAAAAAAGACCATAAATGTCATTAGACGCCGGCGGAAATAGGGTTTTTGTGGCACCAACCGCGCTCTGAGACTGTCTTGAACGATCGAAGACATCAAAATCGAATACGTTTGGTGGACTATCACAAACAAAAGTCCCTTTGAAATTGTACTATTGACGATTCGTTATTTTTCGTGCTGAATCTGGGTTATAGCTTTTCCATACAGATGAGCGATAATACATAAACAAACGGAAGACCATTCGCAACTCCTAATTTATCATAGAAGAGTGTGCAACAGCACAGTTTTGTCACTGTGAAGGTGCTTGTTGAGCGGAAGAAATAACGGTGTCCTAAAATTGTTGTAATCGTCATATGCGAGTTTTTTGTTTCGTTTTCGTTCTTTTTTTTTTTTTTTTTTGCTTACTTATTTTTCTTTTTGTAGAATACGCATTTGTTTGAGAAATGAACACTGCTGCTGAAAGAAAAGATTATTTATCTCATTGACGCAATCAGCTGTCAAAACGCAAAGTATATATATTTGTTGTTTCTTAATGTTGTACAGTCGCCTTAAATAACTGAATCGAAAATGCTTTTTGCTTTATTTTACTTTGCTGTTGCTGCCAAAGGTGAGTACTTAAAATCAAACATGTCTGTAATTTCGTCCTTTTTATCAACAGTAAAAATTAATTCATTGGTATTTTATTTAAAACGCATAGGTAAAATACAAAAATTCCTATCTCACAGGGCAGCGGAGTGGCTTATTAACGCAATATTACGTCCCGGTTAGAATATTGAAATGGATTACTTTTTATTGTACCGAAGTATCAAATGTACAGATTTCAACTTTTTCAGAATATAGCTGCTAGAATTTTTTACGGGTTAAAAAAACTGACCACATTTCTGGCATTCTTGGAGAATTGCATCGCTCCAGGTGGTGAAAAGAATTAATTTTAAAATTTTAGTAAATACTTTAAAACACTTAAAAATTATAGCCCTAGCTATATGTCAAACCTTTTAGTCAATTACGAACCCAGTGGCCGTCTCCGATCATTGGAAAAAAGCTTACTGGTGGAAAATAGAACTAATGGTAAGTACGGGATAAGAGGTTTTGCCAACTGTGTTCCCCTGTTTTGTGGAATAGGCTTCCTATTTCTCTTAGGCTTCCACTCACAATTTCTGCCTTTAAATAGGAACTTAAGACTTTATTGTTGGTAGAGGCCTATTGTTAATTTGATTTGTTTTTCCGAATATACCGCATGTGGTATATTCGCTTAGTTTTAGTGTATATTGTTATTCAACCCTTCAATGCACAATTGAGCATGTGCTGTATAAGAATTGAACATAATAATAGTAATAAAAAGTGTAATATCCTAGAAGATATATGTTTGAATTAATTCCATGACGTTGCCTATATCAAAGAAGAATTACGCTTATGTCTCTATCTCTTTCTCCAACGCAGGATTGCAACTTTTTGTGCTTAGTGACCTCTAACAAATTGATAACCCACTGTATTGATTTACTGCAAATTATACATTATCAGGGCATAGGTCTCTCTACTTAACTAAAGCAAAACTTCAGGGAAAAGTCAGTTTGAGCATTTATTTTGCTTTTTATACAAGTCCGGTCTGTCGAATTCGTTTTTTTTTGCTCCAAATTATTAACCCAGTCAGGGCTCTTTTTATTTGCAATTTTAGTGACTCTGTGACGAGAAAGAACTACAAAAGGAGAAGAAATGTAACACTAGTTCTAGATTAAAATTCACTGTTGAAATGTAGAAAATAAATCGAATAAGTCATAAGAAATCGAGTAACAGCTGGTTCTACAGCACAAATATCTGCTTTACTGAGTCAGTGTCGGATCGAGGGCGGCGAGTGCATAGATTTGAACCTCCCATACTGAAATAAATGACATAAGACAGTTTGTAATTTGAATGAATCAACTCCGCCCCCATCCTCCCCGACCAGAACTCTATCCGTCACTGTATAACCATATCGGTCACATTTTTATACAGATTCAAAAATCAGCAAAATGTATTTTGAAAGGAGGAGAGGCATGGCCTAGAGCTGAGAAACAACAAATATTGGTTTGATTTCTTTTTCCCTTGTCGTAATGTCAAGTGTAAATGAATACTGATACAGAAAAGCACGTTTCAACTCATTGAAAACAGATATTAGTTGCCTGGCAACTCTGCATGTAATCATTTTGAAGCTTTATTTCTATATTTTGCTTTTCCAAGATGCCGATAAGAACAATGAAAAGTGCACACTTTCGGAAACATTTATATCTGTGCAATTCTGTTAGAGACTAAATCTAATACTGCGTACTTTTTATATTTTATACTTCGTTTAATAAAAGGCTACACTGCATATCGATATCTAAGCGTTCTAGCGTTTCTAAGAAAACAAGTTACAAGATATTACAACATTTAGGAAAGCTTTCAACAAGACGACTTCTTTATTAGAAGACTGTCCAGGGGCATTATGAACAAACGAGAGCAAACAGGAAAACAATTTTTCTTAAAACAGCACCAACTATGGATGAGTCATAGAAAAACTGAAAGCACATGCAAAAGCTGGCTGCTGAAAGTGTTTCAAATAGCGGTATATGGGCATTCATTGGCAGCACCCGTCCTAAATCGCAACCTACCTCAGAACTGATTCACAGGGGAAGCCTTACATTGGTTTGTCTTTACGAAATTGACTTCCATTAAAATTTAAAATACAGCCATTTTGCTTTGCTAGATCGTCAGGAACGTGAATTTAAAGAAGACTCCATCGGTGACACTTTAAAGTAACCTTTTGAAAATAGTCTTTCGAAAACATAAAAAAGTGATCAATTTCCACATTTTGGGCTGAGCGAGTTTATAGAGTAATTTGGCTACAGAAACGTATTGGGAAATGTTCGTAAAAATTGAAAGCAATCTGAACCAACCTGTGGTAGAAGAAGCATTGAGATCTCAAAAATAATATGTGCCATTAAGCCAATTTTTGCCTGCCAAATAAATAATTTCTCAAAAGAGATATACCAAACAATTATGTGTATAGCATTTGATTTGAAAGTAATTTGAAAAAACTGTCTTTAGAATGTTTCTTTACTGTTTAGTAAAAATTACACGCCTATAATGTGGTTTAACGATCGCACGATTTTGGCGTCGGGTAAGAAGGGAAAAAGACTATTGGTTTTGTCTGTAAAAATGTACGACAGTCAATGGTACAAAAACATCATACTTGTTTTCAATCAATAAACGTAGAAATTTTAGCTTTACACACATTTGAATAATATTTTATTGTTATCTTACTACATAATGTATCTAAAGTTTTTGTATACTTCATTTGTTTCTTTCCAGTTTTTTCCACAGAAATAATGCAAGGCTTCATTCTGTGCGTGCACACTTTGTACTGTAATTTGATTATTATTTGTATAATTACAGCTTTTGCTGGTGTTTGTCATGATCAGGCCTGCTTGAATGGGGCACTATGTGTACCAGAACTACACACGGCAGCATCCTATGTGTGCGAGTGTCCTCACGGCTGGGAGGGCGCAACATGCGCAGTCGGTATGTTGCTCGGATTTACTTATATTTTTAAAATCTCTCTTTTAAAGTGATTTCTATAATCTACTGTTTATGTAAAATATAGACGAGAGAAGCTTATAAACAGGGCAAAAATTCGTAGTTTAAGTATATACCCTTTTGAAACTGGTCATAAAGAAAACGAAAATAGCTACAATTAAAAAGGGAAACCTCTCACTCACTGCTATGTTGTAAATCTCATTGCGCATATTTTCCACTCATTTTAGCTGCATGAGATTTTGTCAAATATACTGTTGTGCATTACGTGACACACCGACTAATATAATAAGACATGCGGCTCTAAACAACATCTATAAAATGATTGATCCTTTCCAACAGAATATCAATGACAAATTAAAATACATTATGTAAAAAATACATATTTCCTGAAATTTCTTGTTAGGTTGAGATAAATCTTGTAACAATTTTTTAAACCCCAGCCGAGAAACGATTCGGCAAATAACCCAACCTTTTTCCAAAAACTTAAAATAAATATGAATTATGATTTAGTTGAAGCGTTTTCTATGTAGGTTTGTCGTGTGTTGTCGAAGCTCACTCATATGAACAAGACAATATGTGATAATTCAATTAGGTCAAAATGACAGCTTTTCTTATACCATTCTTTTACGAAAATTTGGAACTAAAACTGAAGAACTGATATGTTTTATATCGCCAGTTTTTAGCCAATGCATTTTAGAACCAATGCTTTTTTCTGAACCAATACCTTTTAGAACCAATGCTTTTTAGAACCAATACGTTTTAGAACCAATGCTTTTTAGAACCAATACGTTTGGAGCCAATGCCTCCACCCTGGAATCAATTTCTTTCAGAACCCCCGTCTTGGAACTATTGCGTTGTAAAAACTCCACCTTGGAATTAATACTTTTTAGAATCTCCGCCTTAGAACGCAATACTCTTGGAACCAATACCTTTAAGAATCTAGATTTTGAAAAAAATGTTTCAGTATCTTGCGACCCCTTTTTCTAAATTTCTAATCAATTCTACCTCCTGGGGCACTGCATGACTATTAAGAAAGACCACATTTCCAAGTTTAAATGTTACCAATCTTGTCTAAATCCTGTTCAGTTGCAATCCCCATTTTATTCGCGGAGTAGAAATGGAAGTTCCACCCTTTTTTAACGAAATCGACAATGACTGGCCATAAAATTACCCGTTTCGCCGTATTTTTATACACGTATCGCACTATACATGATGCGCAGTTACCCTCCCCTGCCGGGATTCTACCCTACCTAGTGTGGGTCTTTCTAGCCCTGGAAGGAGGGATTTGAAAATAATCTAAATAGTCACGCTGTAAACTGAATTCTTATCAGAACTATTCCATGAGATTCATTCTTTCAGTTTCAAGAAATTCATTCTTTTAGATTTAGTGTTTGATTCTTTTTCATTTAGAATGAACACATGCAGCTGCCTCTTGCCAAACATGATCAGCTTTCATTGTTATTACATATTTAGGTATTCCTTCAATTATCTTCTTTTTTTTAGTTTATTGCTATGAAAATTTTTAAAAACTTTAACTGTGCTATCAGTTCTTGGTCTGTTTTGTTTATACAGCTTCTGATTACGTTAGCCAAGCTGAAGAAGAGATTCCCTTTCTGAATCATTTGTCTCGTGAGGCGTTCTCAGCTTCAAGTCAATACAACAGTGCTCACACAGCCTCACATTCCGCCATACGAGAAGGAAACGAAGCTTACTGGAGGCCAGCTGTGGACGATAGAAATCAATTCATACAAGTAATGCCTACCAAATTACCTTTCCACGTATTACTGCGTATCCTGATTTAATATATAAGTATAGATATATATCTTTAAATTTATTATATAATTTATGTATTTAACATACTTGCTCTAAAATAGTAACGGTATATATATCCTCATGCTTAAAATACAAAAGATTTATTTGCTTGTCTAATGCTCATCAATTCATGAAGGGGAACATTATCTGTTTTGGAATATGCTTTGTTGCAACTGCATGAAAACTGTTAAAATTGAAAAAAAAATCTATCATATTTTAAAGCAGTTTATATTAGCAGAAAAATGTTAAAGTATTACTTTAATGTTCTGTTTTCATTTTGAAAGTTTCTTTTCTAGCTGTATGCCTGATTTTAGGTGGACTTTGGAGAAAAGGAAAAAAAGCATAGAATTGTTATTCAGAGACCTCCAAGACAACCATTTTGGTTGACAAGTTTTAAGGTGGAGTTTTCATTTGTATTTGTCAATAAACAGCTCATTTTTATGGAAGTTTTTTTTTGGTTAAAAGTAACATCTGATTTTGCATTGTATAAAAGTAACATATTGTTTTGAATGCATACCTGCATTGCTTTAAGCTGTGCATTTGTGTTTAATTAAATAATGATTAACACATCTGCGAGGTGAGTATGTGATATAAAATATTGTAACCAATTTAATTGACTAGATTATTTAATCTCTGCGTTCCTAAAAAGAAAGATTCTAAATTTGAAAACTAAAGTAATCATAAAATTATTTGCAAAATTATCTATTTTTTATTGTGAAGGTTTCTCACAGTATCGATGGAGAAGATTGGTATTTGATTTATGACGTCACAACAGGAAACGAAATGACGTTTACCATTAACCTTGACCATCAAGAAGAAGACAGTGTAGCAATTCCGGGACATAGAGAAGCGAGATACGTGAGGCTGCATCCAAAAACGTGGACTGGCTCAGTGGCCCTGCGATGGGAAATCTTTGGCTGCTTCAGTGAGTTTTTTCAAAAAAAATCTATTTGATTATAAAATGTAGCTTTAAATTTATCTTAAAATTTAATTATAGCACCGAAGCAAAATGGAGGAAATTGCATACGTATTGAAATCTTTATAACAGCTATTTTAATATTTACAATTTAGACCCTAGATGTGCCAGTGATCATTACCCAGTGCGCATAGTACAAGATACTTATGATGAGTTTTGGTCAGCGCATTCTAACTTAACACGGAATGGTGAAGCAGATCCACAGCTCGCCCAGGTTATCAAAAACAGAAGAGGCAAAACCGGAGGACTCTGGATACCATCGAATGATACAATAGGAATAGTGTTTGCCTCTCCAGCTGACTCCGGTAAGTATTTTGTAAATAAATAGCATGGCTGAAAAGATTTTGCGAATCACTCATACATAGTTTTCAAAGCACTTATTAAATATTAATGTACAAGTCAATACAGCCAATTATCATTGACATTCAATACATTTTTTATCATTTCTTGTGGTTAAGGGGACGGGGAGCTACTGTGGTACGTCATTATTTGTAGAGGCTGATATGCACTGAACTTTTGCAACCTCCTCTCAAATATGCCTCACAGAAATACGTCTCTGATTACACATACATGTGCCTGAACATACAGCATATGTGATTCGTATGTCTGATCCCCCTCCCCTATTTGCCAGCTTGTCCATCGTTGTTCCATCCCTGATAATTCGGTTCTTACGATGTTCGGGGCTGTGTTTTCTGCAATGGCTTGTTTGTTTTGTCTTTTTCTTTTAGTGTTCGATGTGTTGAGTGCTTGTATCCGTGTGAGACTACAGCTGGATTATGGACAATGTTATACAAGGTATTGAGCAGCTTAAATTTGTTTGATAAATCACACCAATGATTGGGATTCCTTGATTGTCTAACCTCTGCCAGCGGGTTTTTATAATTAGATCCCTCTTATCGGCTGACCAATCAAGATGATTTCGCGAAAATCACACTCTTCCTTAAAGACAAGACAAACAAACAAAGATTGGAAAAACTTAACCTTCCATATCCGAGTTGTCTTTGTACATGATAGAAGTATTTGCCCAGTGCGCAATGCGAAAATCGAAAAAAAAAATCAAAATCAATTCTTAGATATCAGCTAATTATCGAATTCTCCAGGTATTTAAAGAAAACTTTGATCCTAAGGAAAATCAATCTCACTTGGAGTAGCTGTGGTTGCTTTTGTCACAATTTTCTGAGCTCTGTTACAGTTAGTTGACATAAAAGATTTATCTGTACATTGTACTGTATTTCCAAGAATGTTTAAGATAGGATTGAGTAATTTGGCTAACTACAATTTAAGGATGTGGAGATTTTGGGTACAAGATTTAAGAAGGGAAGTGAAATGATGAAGCTGGCCACAGATAGGAGAATATTTTATGTATCTTTTTGTCTAGTTTCAGATCAGTGACACAACTACTATTAAACAATTATGCTGCACTCCTTATGGATCGTGTCAATTTCCTTCCTCCTCAGCCTTGCATGACGTGAGAGGGATAAAATGGGAATTTGAACAATGCCCCGATCCAAGATCCCGTTATTTGATTAAAAGCGCCAATGCCTTTACCTGTTGGGAAGGCGATGGTAAGAAACTTGACGTAATGTTGAATTATTTAATTATTCAAATTATTCAGGTCGGGGACCTATCTTCTTTATGACATTTTGTTTTCGATACAGGACATTATAGGTATTTCTACCTTTCTAAAATTTGTTTCTCTCTCACTTTTTGTTGAACCTGTGGGCGATCTTTTTTTGTTTTTCTTTAGACATTAAGGAGAAAAAGAAACAAAAAAAAAAAAAACGCTACGTAGTGTCTGGCAGAGTAATTGAAGAATCATCATAAGACCAAATGACATCACATAACATTTTCTGCCAGACATTCGTGTTTAATATCTTATGTAAAAAAATACCATATATTTAGGTTAGGCAACACATTGTCTTGTTGGTGCCAATGCCATTTGCCATTAGAAAACTAGAATTTAATCTAAGCCTTAACAAACAGTGACCGGAAAACTGTCAATTCTTGTCTGACCTCCAGAGGCTAAAATTCCACAAAAGTCATTTATAGAAAACATAAAACTATTATGCTGCATGAAGAATTTTCCTAATAAAAGAGCAACAATAAAACAAGAAAGCTGTTTGGGACTGCTGTTGGGACTATTGTGTGTACATGTATTAAAAAGTTATCTTCCTTCCAACCATGTTTCTGGTCTAAAATATTTTAATATATAATATATATGTATTTTCCAGATGTTAGAAATTCTTTTGTAACAAAAAGTTGACGATTTGTAGTTTTATATTATGCAGTAACTATTTCTATTTCAATGTAATATCTTGGGAAGCTTGAAACTCAAATACACAGTTTGAAACAAAGAAGAAATAATTTCACAAGTGCTTGAATAAACAAGAAGTGCTCTCGTTTAATACATAAGCCAGGTCTTGTTTATGTAACCACTTCGATAGCAGAAACCATTTTTTTTTCAAATTTACCGTTTTCAAAGTGTACTTAATAGGTTAAAGTCTCATATAACAATATTTTTCGTAAATTCTTTTCACTAAATTATATATGTAGTATTAGCAAAGAAATGGTTGATAGAAATATTAACGTTGCTAATGTGGTTATGCGTTCATACATAAATAGCACTATGAAACCCATATACAAATCAGAGAATGAAATCATAAAAAAAAACTTTTTGTGCAGTGATTTAATGTTGAATTCAAAGCTATTTATGCAATGGTACGACATGATATATAGAATGCCTACGAGTTAACTCTATTTAATTCCATTTTGTGCTTCTGTATGTAATATATTAGATACAGGCTATTAGCTAGCTATTCGTATTGTATATTCATATTTTATGACCAGAATATGTATATTCAGATATAATTATGTACAAATATATAGTATATGGACCGAGCAGTCTGATATAAGGAGATAAATAAAATAAAAACTATTTTTAAGGGATACTGAATACTTTATACTGATGTATACTCTATCTGCAGTAAAACAATACTGCATCCCGGGCAAGACTGCAGTCACTGTAACCCAAGAAACGTGCAGTACATACTGGGCGGAAGGAAGCAATCTAACAGTCAATGGACATCAAGATTCAGCACTTATTGGGGGATTAAAAGCTACTAAAGATAGAAGTCTAGTGGAAATAGCTGAAGGAGAAGACGCGGTTTTTGTTTTTGGGGCAGTGAATAATACAGGTACCTATTATCATCTGGCTTTCTCCATATGCATCCTGATGTAAAAATACCCGAGTATTGTTGATGTATTCAGGGGTATGATTCTGTCTACCATTTCCTGTTTAATTGAAAACAGAATATGCCAACTTCATTGATGGTAGTGAAAACATGACTTTGATCTCTACTTATCTTTTTATTGACAAACATGCATTTGACACTTTATAATTAATTGAAGGAAAGCTTGATTTAAAACAAACATATCTTTGAAATTTGAAAAATGCGAATCCTTCGTCTCCAACACATGTCTTAATTGTAGAAAAAGTAAATTCGTGTTCTTTTTAAACAATAATGTCTTGGTCTGCCACGAAAGTATGGTATTTTATCATTACATATATAAATAATCACATCTCTTCAAGCATCGAAAACGCCACTACGAAATATTAAAACAATCTGCATTCATGTACTTTTGTCATTGGGTGTTTTTGTTTATACTTTTAGGGATGATAGTGAAGAAGTTTTGCGTTAGGGTAGAGAATCTGTGTTCTATTACCTTGTTATTACTGTATACCAGTGGAAGTGCACGCTCCTTGCAGGTTTGTTATCTAAATTTCACAAGCAATAATAATATTAAATATTAAAACATGGCCTTTTATGTACATATGATTCTATGTTTGAATAAATTTTATTGCAATAAAGGCAAAAATAGAAAACCTCGCTTATTTATTTGTGATATTCTTTTAGTATTCATTCCAATAGTATGATACCTACTACGGTACAGTACCTACTGCTTCTCTTCCTGTTCCCAAATGCAGTTGTTGGTACTTGATAGATATGAATTTCTTGCAATCTATCTCATTTCAGTATGATGTGCAAGGATATGATTTCAACGATCAGTTATGTAGGACGAAGGTGCACCCAAAAAAGCAACGGGTGGCTAACATCGTATTTGAATTTCAGCGGTGTGCCATTTACACCGGTCCTTATGCTATCAAAGGGCTCCGTGCTGATACATGCTGGATAGATTCTGTGTAATCTACGGCGACAAAACCATCACAAGAAAATAGAAATAATAATAATATAATATTAATAATAACAGTAATAAAATAATAATGATTGTACTAGTAATAATAAAAATAATAAGTTTAGCTGTGTTTTAAGACGGGTGGTTATTTTATGTTATGATGCAAACAAACCGGAGCGTGAGAAGGATCGGATTGCGGTTAAGGCTGTTGCGACACATCTGATCCGTTTTCAGAGGAAGGTGTCTATTTAAAAAAAACAGAAGTATTAAATTTCATGTAAAATTGCGTTAAATGCACTGTATTTAACATTCTACAGCCCCACCCATCCACCCAGGAAATGCCAAGTGGGACTAAAATTATATTAGAAGAATAAAAATGCTCTTGTTTTATGCATTGGTAGCAAATACCCGTACTAATGCAAAATTTAAATATTCTCTTTATTTTGGAAAGAAAATGGGAAAATAAAAAATCTTGAAAATGAATACACAGTCGTTTATAGTTTTTTGTTCAGTTTTGCTCAATTTTCCCTTCATTTAACTAATATATCGAATAACAACATATAAAGTAACAAATGAAAAGGTTTAAGGGTTAAATTACAGAAGACCAAAGATACAAACAGCTCTTAACTTGCAACTTGATTTAAACTTTATATTTATATTTTATAGAAATATAAAGAAATATATACATATATATATAAACACACACTAGAAACACACGTAGATTCACCACATATACGATGGATCCATACGTAGACAGACGTACTCACGCTTACGCACATACACTTATATATGCATATTGAAGTATAACTGTTTACTTTACTTTACTTTTTGTTATTTTTATTCAATTAATTACAATTACCTATGCTACAAACAAGTTAAATAGCAATATAGTAATTTTTATTATTTATGGCATCGGAAAGGAACGCAAAACATGCCCAGAGTGTGTTTTTTTGTTGTTTAGACCCAACTTCTCCACCCCCTCTCCCTCGAAATAAACCCACAAATATTTGGTTGGCAAAAAGGAAAAAGAAAAGCGGGGTAACATCAAATTTTAAAGCCTACTCCCGGTTATAGTCAAACTAAATACTGACCTCCAAATTGCAAGCTTTCAGCGATAATCTAGTCGATAATCTAGTCGACATATAACTTGGTGTTTTGGCTGGGTCCAGGTGTAACTTGTGGTGTTAGTAGAAGAAAATAAAGACAAATATTACAAGAGCCTTTAAATATGGATAGATAGATAGATAGATAGATAGATAGATAGATAGATAGATAGATAGATAGATAGATAGACAGACTAAGAGATAGATGGACAGATAGACTATGATTAAACTAAACAAAGGAAATATGGAAAAAGACAGATTGTGACATTAAAGAAGGAGGTAGTATGAGCAAGCAAATTAAGAAGAAATTGTTGTCTCATTATGATGGTTGATTGTCTAACCTATGATGGTCTTATCTGTCCCTTGTGGGGTCCAGCATTGTCCTCAGGTCTTCAGCAAGCAACAAGTATTTGTGCACGTATTTGTTTAAGCTTCCTAGTGCATCATGTGTCACAATTTAAAAATATTCACACAATGTACCTCAAAGCTGAATAAGAATATGCGACATTGCCCCGTTTGACGGTCTTCACATGCATTTGGGACTTAAACATTGCAATATTGGGCCAAAAGTGTCATATGTCGGGATTAAAATAAGAAAATTCGATCTCAGGTGAAACCATAGAGAATCAAACAGGCCTCATACAGTGGAGGATATGACGAATGCAAACGACGCTGCAATGTTAAATTGTTAAACACATGACACGACTTCGCTTCGCTTGGATTATATAACATTCCATATAACAAACCGAATGAAAGAAGATTGCCAAGGATATTTCACAATATATCTTTTTGAGATTATCTCACAAATACTTTTCATGATCGGGTTAATTTGTAACACGTGATATCAGCTGAAAAATTTATCCGATGATATGATTTCTCACCTAATATCGGCTAGAAAGCTTAACCGATTGCCTAATTGCTTCTGCGTAAATGGGTTCCATAAGAAGCAATAAAAGAAGTAATAATCTTTCACGTCAGCATTGCATAAGTCTCGTGCATTTTTCCGAAAATAAAGTCAGAGTTGGTGTCTTTTCAGATAGAAAGATATAGCTATACTGTGTTATTTAACTATAATACTTGTTACAATAAAAATAAAACTATATCAAAATAGCGATTAAATTAGAGCAATACAGAAGCATGACTGTTAAGGTAAGGCAGATATTCTAGCAAATATTTAACGAATAGATAAATCATGCATTTGTTATTTGACTGAAATGCTTCATACAGAACAGAAAAATGATTATTTGATAAGATTTGTGATTACTATAAGATTTATGACTATGACCAATAGGCTTATCACACAACACAAATGTGTCAATTTAAGAACATGCCAATTTTTTTTATTTCAAAGAGGACTTTCATAATGAATCGGTATCACACAATATTGCCACGTGACATCGTTTTCTCAAAGTTTTGCACTTCACTTGATATTATTTGATTGGCTATTTGTTTGGTTGTCATATGAGTGGTATTAGTAACAAATACCACCCCATAATTCTTCAATTCTTTTTATAACGTTTTATGTTCTTATGTTAATGATGACGCAGCCCTTTTCATAGTTGTTTAGCAAGATAAAACTAATGTTAAGATTATATCAAAAAAATACTTGGAATGGTTTATGTATGTTGCAATATTTACTCAGTATTCAGTGGATATTAATAGCACTCACTCTGAAACCATTCAGGAATGACATAATACTTACTTACCAGCATAAGTTCATTTCTGAGAAAGCTACAGTCATAAGCGTCTTAATGCATCTGTGGGACTGTATCTCTTCATATTAGGATCCAGGCAATCTGTCAAATGCTTTCAAGCTATATTTCAGACATCCATGCAAATGTTGTCATGTTTATGTTCAGACAGCCTAACGAATGTTGCCATTCTTGTTTCAGTCAACCTCTTAAATGTTGTCATGTTTGGGTTCAGACAACGTCTCAAATGTTGTCATGCTGTTTGAAACAACCTGTTAAATGTTGCCGTATTATGGCTCAAGCAACCTATCAAACATTGCCATATTACAGATCAACCAGCTTATAAAATATTATTTTTTGATTCGGGCAACCTGCTTAACAAGTATTGTCATGTTACGGTTCAGACAACCTGATAACTGTCGCGATGTTATATTTCCCTTTTATAAACTTGAGCATTAACTATAAGCTACAGCTTGTGTTTCTAGTAACACCTAATTAATCTGACAAATGCATTGAGATATTTCGGTCAAGATAAAAAACTTTCAGGCATAATCTTTCAAAGCGATTATCGAGTTCCCAGTGGAAAACTTTTCTTGCGGTCACGACACCCTCCTGCACTCTCTCCAAGAAAAAGTACAAATCCATATTTGGTTGCCCTCTTTCCTCTTATTGGGTGGGGATTGGCTGAAATCTTCCTTGGTGGCTGTGACTATGACGTCGCATAATAAGCATGACACGCGACAGATTCAATTGGCCTGCGTAAATGTACCGTCTTTTGGTTATATACTACTATATTCACATTTACCATTCATTTCCTTTCGAAGTTTTTTGTGTATATTAGTTGAAACTGGAAAGAAACGTAAAATTCCGAAAAACGGGTGGAAAAACGTAACAAAAGATTTTATGTAATCATACGTAGCAAAAAATAGAATAAATATGTACAACAATAAGCTGACACTTGGCCATTAGGAAACTCCGATTGCAGAGTGCGGTAAAACATAACCAACTAACATCTGATGTCTTTTTGGGGATGTACAAAGTTTGCTATTTGGCTATGATGCCAATACGACCAAATGTGGGCTTTTGAAATGTCGAATGAATACCACGTTTAGTCACGATATATATGATCTGAAGCCTACGCCAGTCCGACGTCCTTTCCGACATTTTCTAAGATAATCAAAAGTTATAACTTTGTCTTTCAGTAAGTTCTCTGCCATTGCTGGTCGAACATAATCAAAGCTTTCACAAACAAGTCAGGAATGCATTTTGGTAAGCCTGTAGCAACCCTCCTGTAACAGGTAATTTTGTTAACTATGTCTCAGTCAGATTTGTTATACAAAGTGGACGAGAGTGGGCGTGTTTCTTAGTGAAGAGATTACGGGAGAGTCGGTTGGGTGATTTTGAACAAGGTTGTTAGGAGGAATAAACTATCCGATTCGAGAATTTATTTGTTCTTACTGAGTAAACTACACTGTTCAGATCATCTCCAATATTCTTTTCAACCAACTTCGAATTTACATCGGAATCCGAAGTCATTCTGACTTGGAAATTCAACCTTGGTTCCATTTCATAAAAACGAAAAAGTGATGCGTCATTTGGGTCACGACGTTACGGCGTCAACTAGTTGTTATCCGCATGTCAAGATGTTTACCGAGCGATTTGCTTCTATGCCATGCCATGCTATCAAAAATCAGGCAAACGCCCCACCAAACAAACCCGTGTGCCATCGCGCATTAAGTGTGCCGTCCCTTCTTACCCTCATGAAAATACAGTTTTCAATCTGGATGCCAAAACCAAGTCCACACAACTGCCAATGCACAGGCAACTCTGTGCAGTAACTCTGTGCAGTACTTATGATCAATGCGGTGCAGTGCAAGAGTAATGCTAACGAAAAATGAAATGCATTCTTTCAGCCTCTCATGAAAGTGTGTCATATTATTTAGGGTATTACCAACTCAACGCATCCAAAAATAATTCTGTTGTAAATCAGTATTCACAAAATATGGCATTGTCCATGGACAGTCTTGTTCAAGGCAATCAATAGAGTATTGATTTCAAAGAAAAGAAGTGTTTTCAAGATACAACAAAATTATTTTTTCACCCTTTCAGCTTTCTTTGTTTGGTTTGCTGATGATGTATTGCAACAAATAAGGTGATGACATTATGACAAAGCTCTTGAAGTTCAAATCTGTCTATAATTTACTAGGTGCTTCTATAGTTCTCGTATTTGTTTTTGCATTTTGCAAAACAGTGCTTCTGAACATAATAAATGGTACGTCGTGTATTATTGCAAATTGTACTGAGTTATAGAGATCATTTATCGTCGTACTGAAAGGGAAATATATACACCAGGAATTCACAGAAACAGCAATTTTAGTAAAAGCATGTCCAAAAAATAGCTCCTGATCAAAAAATGTTTTTTGTGCAGCAAGAAATAAGACAATAAATGTTACGATGCATTTTCATCATGCAAAATATACACCATTAGAAACAAGCCGTGTCAATTTGTTAAAGTTTTACATGAATAAACATCATGATTCAATGGACATCGCTGTTAAATTTTATGATTTGCACTTTCAACGATAATTTAAATGAATTAAATTTACATCACGATATTATTTTCTTCCCAGACTAAAGCTCTCAGGAAAATTTATCCAGTAGCATATCGCAATGGAAAAAGTCAAAGTTGAATATGGTCGAAACAAGAATTATCCTAAATATATTGTCTTTTGTATAAAGGACGATAAGGCATGTAGGAAGGCTGCAGGAAAGCTGTATGGATCTGTGCATGCGCTCATATCGTAGCCAACGGAGATAAAGAATTGAGATTTCACTGCACTAAGCGGAAACCCGCTATGAGACGGAATGTCAGTGGTAAATTTTAAACCATTTGAGACTTAGTAAATGAAAATGAGTCATAAGAACCATGATTGAACATTCACAAACGCGTCAATTCCTGTGCTAATGTAGTCTGAAAGCAATGTAATTTTCTACTCAAAGGAATGAAACTGAACTCTCTCTGTCTTCCAAAATCAATAATTTTGTTTGATTTATTTACTTTTAGTGTTGTCCATTACTTTACATGTAAATAGAATAGGAGATTTAACCCATTTCAGTTGTTTAGTTGATGCAAATAAAGGAAACGTTAATTACCACCCCAGGCCTGATTTGAACCAGTGACCTAAACGTTACTAGACCGACGCTGAGACCAAACATCTGAAGGACAAAGAGGGTTTATGACTAAAATAGTGATGTTTGCTTAAAGAGTAAATTTCTATTTCTTGAAGAAATGTTGAACATTACAGCCAAAACATTTTTATCGATTCGTTCTATTACGCCAGTGGTTGCTTGAAACCGTAGAATACCGTATACCGTAGAATTATTGCATACAAGCTGAGTTATCATGACACAGGAAACACCCAAGATAAACTTCAAAAAGGCCGTCCTCGCCATTAAGCAAGGAAGACAATGAGATTCACTTTTTTGTGTGGGGTAGAGTAATTGTGGAGTCCTCGTAAGATACCAAGACGTCATATAGCAGTGCTTGCTAGACAACTGCGCAAAGTATCTTATATTAATCGCTGACCGGATAATGCGAAATAGTTGTCACTTTTATAAGCAGCGGAAAGGCACTCATGTACAGATGTCATACGGTGTCTTGTAAGAACTTAAGCAGTGTTCAGTCTGTTAAATATAGGTCCATGTTTGATCTGTTTATTTTGTTATTCCAGAGCGTTTAAAACACGTTCTACAACTGAATGTTTACGATATTATTTCCGCATTCCCTTACGTTGAAGACTATGAAGCGTAATAAAAGTCCCGGTGTTGATGATCTCTCGGCGGAATTCTACGAAAAGTTTTGGCCTATCCTAGGCCCAATTCTTGTTGAAGTATTTGAAGTTTCCAAATTAAGTAACCTCCTCCCACTCTCATTACGTAGAGCGTCGATAAATTTGTGCATAAGCGAGGCAAAAGACCCCGAGCTAATAAAAAATTGGAGACCGATATCCCTGTTAAACACCGACTACAAAATACTCTCCAAAACTATCGCCCGTAGAATCTCGCCAATACTCAGAAATCTTATAAACGAGGATCAAACTGCTTTTATCAAAGGGAGGTACATTGGTGAAAACATTCGACTAATTTCCGACATGTTGGAATTTACCGAACGGGAAAAAATACCCGGACTGCTCCTACAAATAGACTTCGAAAAAGCTTTCGACAGTATTGAATGGGACTTTATGTTTGCGGCTCTACAAAAATTTAATTTTGGCCAAGAAATAATATCATGGGTTAAACTCTGCTACACAGAAATTTACAGTACGATCTCAAATAACGGGTTTACTACCGGTTGGTTCGAGGTCTTAGACAAGGTTGTGGCTTATCGTGCGTCTTGTTCGTCCTCGCTGTCGAAAATTCTTGTAATATTGATTAGAAATAACAAAAAAAATTGTTGGCATTAAAGTAAATACGACCGAATTCAAAATAAGTCAATTCGCTGATGATACTACCACAATATTTGGCAACACTGAATCTATCCCGATACTTTTTTCAACATTGGAATCTTTCGCTGAAATGTCGGGTCTTCGTATTAATAAAGAAAAAACAATGCTTATCTGGTTGGGGCCTTGGAAGAAAAAGGGAAGTATACTTGGGTTACAAGTATCCCAGTCATGTTTTAATATGCTAGGTGTCTCCCTAGGCTATAATAGCACCAAATGCAATGAAATAAATATTGGTGAAACAATAAACAAAATGAAAAACAAATACCAAGTCTGGTCCAATAGAGATCTATCATTAATAGGCAAAATTCTCATTAGTAAATCCTTGGGAATATCAAACTTGATTTATTCACTCTCGAACGTCACGTGCTCTAACTCTGATTTAGAACGAGCTCAGTATGAAACGAACATGTTTCTATGGAATTACACGAAAGCCAAAGTGAAGCATAGCACTCTTATTAGTGAGTACTGCAAAGGGGATTTAAAGGCAATCGACTGTAAGTCCCAAGATAAAGCACTAAAATTGGCATGGATTCCACGAATCTTAAAAAATAATAAATGGTGCGAAATACTGCGCGTCTATGCAGCCAGGCTTGGTGGGTTTAGTTATCTGCTAAGGTGTAATTTTGATGTCAGCATGTTGGCATATATACCAGCCTTCTATAAAGAAATTTTGAAAATTTTCGTGAAGTGTTTCAAACAAGCAAAGATTCAGCGCAAATTCTGTGGAACAATAAAAATATATTAATAAACAACAAGCAAATATTTTATAAAAGCTGGTTTGATAAAGGCATCCATCTTGCAAAGGACCTACAGGACGCAAACGGTAACTGGTTAACTGTGAAACATTTTAATGAAATATATAACTTAAAGGTAAACTTTTTAACCTTTCATGCAGTTAAATCCGCAATTAAATTTCGAGTTGATGTCGATGCCCGTATCGCGTTCAATAAGTTCGTGTTTGAGACTGGTCAAAATCTTTTGGACATCTCGAAGGCCAAGTCAAACCTCTTTTATAATGAGTTGATAAAAAGGACGGAAAAAGACCCTACCAGTCAGGGCATCTGGGCAAATGCCGGTATCGACACAAATGCCGTATATAAAAGTACTGCTCTTATGAAAGCGTCCTGCAGAAGCAGTAAACTTGTAGCGTTTCACTATAAAATAATCCAAAACATTGTAGTGCATAACGTAAACCTAAAAAAATGGGGCATAAGACAGACCAACAAGTGCAAATATTGTTTAACTGAGGACGACTTGTTTGACACCTTTCTTAACTGCCCAAACACTATTAAAATTATAAAAACTTCGTTCAGAAACTTGGGAATTAATTACTTCAACGCTGAAGAGTTTCTGATAGGCTCCCCCGATAAAGCAAAAAATCATATCCTTCTCCTAATAAAGTATCTTATTTGGAAAGCTCGGTTCTATGACTACCAATTTCAACACTCAATTCTATTGAAAGAAATCCAGACGCACATAGAAGTAGACAAAAAGACCCTTTCGAGTTCGAATTTTGAACTAAAGTGGAAAGGATGGCATCATCCATTTAACATTTAAAAGTTTCACAGCAGGTCCTCTTCCTTGGGATAATACCAAAGCAACTCACTTACTCCTTTCATCTTTCATTCGTTTGTGCTGTACTGTACATGTCCTGTCTCTTGTTGTATTTAATTGTTTGTCTCTGTAAACAAGTTGTTCTGTAACGTCCTGTCTTATTTATGTACGAGTGACAAAATCCTGCGAAAAGGCCTGCGTGCCAGCTGTGAATAATACACAAGTTGTTGAAAGTATCATGAGAAATCAGGAACAAAAAATAAAAAAGACCAAAAAAAATATTTCCGCATTAAAACCACTAAATGGCAAATTTCATGGTTATTCGAATCTTTACAGTCTTCTAATACATTTAGTTCTATTGTAAGTTGACGTTAAAGAGAGTAATGTTTGTCATTATTTATTTTAATTCTTATTTATTGTTGCACAAGTTATATTTTTAGTAGCACAATATACGTTTCGTCATCAGGAAACAAAACATTTGTCTAAACCTTAGCACTCACCATCTGGAAATCTTTTAATTTTTATTTTTCTGATGCTGAAGTGAATAAAATCCGACTCTGCAAAACAGGTATAGATAACATACAAACGTTGAGTTACACACAAGAAGCCAAATAGCACAACAATTTTCTAATTGTAAGTCAAAGGCATTCTGAAAATAAAAAGATGTGCAAACAGTTAAATATCAAAAATATTTTAGTGGTACATCTAACGTCGTCTCAAGCATGTTTCTGGTCTGAACTATTTCTATGAATATTTTGACAAACACTGTGCATTTTACTTTACTGTATATAGTCAGTGAACACGCGTATTCCTTAAAACTTTCAGGGATTACAAGTTTTCCCTAAATTTATATGTTTCTTATCACACTCATTTCCTAAATCATTTTAGGGAACTCGCGTGATCAACAAATGTCAACATACAATCAAGTGTATTGAAATTCCTGAAATTATGAGTCTTATCACACGGATTAAATACCTCATATCATTGAATGAGAAGATAATGTCAGTTTATTGTTGTGTTTAGTGTAAATTTAGTGCAAATTTACCGCTATTGAAATGCAATCGTAAAGAGTCGTTCAGATTGCTCAAAGTATAATCCGTCAATCGCTTGTGAGTGTTTGAGAGCTGTGTAAACGTAAAATTGCAATTGTGAAAAATGCCATTTATAATTCAGGTGATCTTCTCTCATACACTTTTTCGACTTTTAGTGAATGGCGCTTTCAACTTATTTAAATTTAAAGACTAATACATCAGTAACCATGTCATATGTATAATACCTGAAAATTTTAGGAATGAGCGTATTTTTGACGGTTGCAGGGAATTCACGCATTCCCTAAACATTGCAAGGAATAGGCGTATTGTCTGATTACACAGATTTCCCGTAACAGGTACAAATACTTGAAGATGAAGACACAGTTCTTATCCGTGAAGCAGTGCATAATACAGGTGCCTATTATTTTCTCTTTCTCGCCACTTACGTAACGATCTCGCACAATCCTTTTAAAAGGAGGACCACAGGACTTAATGGGAGATAAGGATGAATTTCATCATGAGTGATTGGACCCATTATATTTGCCTAGCTGAAACAATGAGGAATGAAAATCTATTATCTGCTTACCACTCTTGCCCGATTCGAAACAGGGTCCAAAGTTCTAAAAGAAACTGGGCTCATGGTCACCCGCAGAAGCTGGTAGGGCCTTTATGGCATCATATAACCCCCATAGACCTTAAAAATTTTCCCAGTTGAAGTACACAACACGCGTATGTTTAACTTTTATGCGGATGAAATACAAGACAAGAATTTCGCTTTTGGCATGACCTTTTCCTGTATACGCATCAAGCTATTGTATAAATAAATAACAACTCCCTTCCCTACAGGCCTCAACCACACAACCCATTCACACGTTCTACCCACACGACCCACCTACACGACCCACCCACACGCATCACCCCCACGACCTACTAACACGACCCACCCACAGGCATCACCCACACGACCCACCTACACGCCCCACCCACACGCATCACCCACACGACCCACCTACACGCCCCACTCACAAGATCCACCCACAGGTCCCACTCACACGCCCACTCACAAGATCCTCCCGGACGTCCCACTCACATTTGCGTACTTACAAGATCCACCCACAAGTCCCACTCACATAACGTACTTCCAAGATCCACCCACAGGTCCCACTCACCCGTTCACTCACAGGATCCACCTACATCCCCTCTAAGCGCCCACACATGAGACCCACTCAAACGATGAACCCACCCATGAACCCCTCTCATATTTGGCTTAATTGAAAACAGAACAAGACATTGTCATTTCATAATAAAATGAAGAATGACATGATTTTACTTGTTGCTTAATTTCACAGAATGCATGTTTCTGTCCGCCTCTGTTGCCTGTTTAAACATACAAGCAGCCTTGCTTTATTGAAGACTAAGTGAAAAGAGCAAGCTATTGTCTTTTCGTTATATAAAATATAGAAAAAGATATTCCTTGTCTTCTAATTATAACTCTATCGAAGAAAATATGAAGCCTTGGTCTGCCGCGACATTGAGGATGTAAAATCTTTCATCTCATTATTGCCAGTTCAGTTACAAAGGAAAACAATAGTTTTTTCAGTACACACAGATAGGCAGCTCTTCTAGAATAGAAAACGTCACTCTAGTACAACTGAAACTGTGTACTTAACATACTTAATATTGTGAAGGAACAGGAGAAAACAATAAAGTCAAATTATGACTGATTATAAGTATAAGTGATTATAAATCACGAAAAATACAGTGACGAATCCAACGGAAAAGGAGGGGTGGGGGTTCGTGGTTGGAAGCTCTTCAGCTGAAAAATAGAACGCTAAAATAGAAAGATTCACAAAAACGTAGTTGGTCTCACCACACCCCCTCATTCTCACCTCACCCCTCATGCTCATCCCCTTCATCCTTATCCCTTCATCTTCCCTCCTTATCCTCACCCCTCATCCTCACCCCACATCCTATCCCCTCATCCTCACCTCACCCCTCATCCTCACCTCCTTCATCCTTATTCCTTCAACCTCACTCCTTATCCTCACCGCCTTTTTTGTGATCCTTAAAAAATAATCATTTGTAACGTCCATTTACAACCATTGATCATTCAAACAACACTACAAGACACCAATCTGCAACTAAACATTCGTACTTACCCGGGATTGAACCTGGAACCTCTGGCATGCTACGCGTCGACCTTACCTTTAAGCCACAACGCATCCGATTAAATATGAACTATTCGGCTACCAATGTCTTGTTTCTATGCGATCCCCAACAATTACTTTTAACATTTTTCTGTTTTTAGTGGTGCTTTTTAAATTATTTGCTTAATAAAAAAAACACAAATTTTGCTTTCACAGTGGTTAGTTGCTTAGGATTGGTTGATCTAGGCAAATAATGTTCTTAGCTAGCGATATAGAAAGCACGTAAGTTGACCTTATTATGTTACTATATTATTTTTATATAGTAATATAATAACTAAAATCAAATAAATTATATCTAAAAGGCAATATTAAATTTTAAAATTAGATATTTCATCTTTATTAGTATCTAAAATTTGCCAATTTATTTGAAAATGGTATTCAGTACATATCGTTTTCCATGATGCTCCAATACACTACACCCAATAATATTGATTTTTTTTATAATTCTCCAGTAAAAAACGTTTGATTTAGGTTTAAAAATAGTTCCCCCTGAAACGTTTCGAAAAACGTTTTATTTTGGTATCCGAGAACACAAAGGTTTTATAAAGGTCAATAAAACGTTTCAACCAAAAACAAACCTTTAAAAAACGTTTCCATGTTTACCGGGTCCTTATCCTCACCCTTCATCCTCACCCAACCTCCCCTCATCCTCACCTCACCCCTAATCCTCACCTCCTCATCCTCACCACCTTCATCCTTATACCTTCAACCTCACTCCTTATCCTCACCCCCTCATCTCCACCCCCATCCTATCCCCTCATCCTCACCTCACCCTTCATCCTCACCCCCTTCCTCACCCCTTCATCCTTATCCCTTCATCCTCACTCCTTATCCTCATCCCCTCATCCTCACCCCATCCTATCCCCTCATCCTCACCCTCAATCCTCATCCTCAAGTTCTCATCCCTACCTCTTCATCCTTATCCCTTCATCCTCACCTCTGATCTCTCCATCGAGTAAGAAAAAATTGGGGAAAACAGGAAAGGATGACAACTAATACATATTCTTTCTTTTTGTTGTTTTATTAGCATTTCAATTGATTTACCCTTTACATATACATGCAAAGGTATATATATCTTTACAGTAGTACACATTATAAACGTAACTAGTACAATCGTTTTGAGAATAACAAAATATCGTTATGATCTTTTGATGTTTGTTTATTTTTTACATAATAAATGTTAAAGCCATTTTTTGGCATATTTAGCAGTGGCAAATTCAAAGGGCATGCAAATGGTCCATCAATGCCAGAAATTGACTGTTTATGTCAGTGACCCATCCATCACCTCGTTAACCTAAACCTGTACCTGCCCCTCCCCTTTTTACGTTCTATGAAAGATACACAGTATCCAAGTAACATTAACCAGTTTGGTTTATTTGCTTTAAGCGTCCGTGAGTAATACATCTAGCAAAATACTTCTGAGTTTGGATGACAATTACCAGATTTCTATAGCTACATTTTTATTTCGGAAACATACTTAATTATTATATTAGTGACATTAGTAAAGTACAGCGTTAGTTTGCAATCTGGATACAATAAAAATATAAATACATATCCTACAATCGTTAAATATATTCTTACATGAAATTCTGTACACATTCAAATAATTTACATAATATATTGTTGAAATTTATGAGTGAAATATGAGTGAAATATTGTTTCTTTGTTGTGGATGTTGGGCCTTATTAATAATACAAACCGTTGTTTGTAAATGCTCTAATCGACAACAAGTTTTCTGAATGACTGTGCCATTTCCCTGTCCTTTGGACGTTTGCTTTCGTCGTAACTTACTTTATGTTTATCCGTCATTTCCATAATCTCCTCGCGATATTCCGGACGTTTGATTTCAATTTTTAATTCATCTGCAAATTAGATCAATTTTGATAGTGGTTTTAGTAGAATTATTAAAAGAAAGACTACAACAGTCTTAATTGTTATGCATTTGGGTTTGTTAAGGGAGGTAGTGATTTTTGTGAAAATGACACGACATAGATCTAAAAAGATAGATGCATACACAGACAAACAGACAGGCAGGTAGATAGATAGGGAGAATGAAAGACAGAAGGTAAGACGGAGCCGAGAGGTAGTAAGAGACAGCATTGTAATTGAGTAACCTATGATATCTTTGACTGTTCCTGCGCTAGGGCCTGTGTAGTCGTCAGGTAGGTACTCGGCAGGCAGCAAATACTCCGGCACATACCTGTACAAGCTCTCTAGTGTATCGTGTGTCACAATCTGAAAGTATTCAAGCAATCGATATCTGAAATGATTTTTAAATATACCAATCGCACATTCTGTTCATGTTTTTTTTCATTTGAAGCATTCCACATAAAATTTGAGATATAAGCTGGGGCCACAGATATCATGTATCGTGCATGAAATGATAAAGGTTGATTTCAAATAAAACCACAGGGTCACAGAGATCAACAGGCCTAAAGACCATGACGAAAGCAAATGATGTTGTACACGCAGCTCTGACGAAGCATTTGAATGAATCACAAGACGGAAGAAGCGTTTCATCTGGCGACACATATTCTGTACAATAACTGGGGTAAAAAAGGATTGTTGCGGTAATTTCATGAACATATATTTAACGATTAGCCCAGCTTGTTCTGGTGTGAACCCTGGATATTATCTGAAATCTCACCTGATGGTGTACTTCCTTACCTGATACAGATAAAATAAAACGTACCGTGTTGTAAAATTTTTCCTGAGTATCCTTTATAAAGCTTACCCTATTGTATAATTTTTACTGGATATCCTCGATAAAGCCTATCCTATTGTATAATTTTACTGGGTATCCTCTACAAAGCTTACCCTATTGTATAATTTTTACTGGGTATCTTCTATAAAGCTTACTCTATTGTATAATTTTTTCTGCATAAATGGCTTGTAAAAGAGCAATAACGCCTCCAGAAACACACCGGCATTGTAAAAGTGAAATGCTTTAAAACGTCCGGGGGAGTTTTTCTGAAAAGAAAAAAAAATTTCCAGTGTTGATAACTAAACTCTTACCATTTGCCTGCAATACTGGTAGTAATAATAATCTATAAGATTTGTGACTACCATGAGATTTATGGCTATGTGTTAATGTAATAAGATGCCAATTATTAGGTTTCAAACAAAAGGATCACAATACAATGGTGTCTACTTAAAGTTGTCACCTGCCATCGTTTCTCAAAGTTTTGCACTTCACTTGACCTCAGCTGATTGGCCATGTGTTTGGCTGTCATACCAGTGAAGTCAACGATAAATACCACTCCATGAATCTGCATTCCAATATCGTGCTTTTAGGAAACTTTAAGTTGTTACATTAGTAGTAAGTATACAACTCAGTTCGTTTATAACTTGTAACACAAAATTAATATTAACATTACGCCAAATAAAAACCACTTTGAATGCACATGTAAACTTGGTAAAATAAGTTCAGATTGTATAATGCCGGTGGTCAATATGCACTCAGTATTCACTAGTGACCTGCGTAAGTTCATTTCTGAGAAGAGAGCTCACAACAACGATGCCTGTTTTCAATGTATCTGAGGGGCTGTATCGCTTCATGTTTGGATCTAGGCAACCTGTCATATATTATCATTTGTTTATTCATGTAATCTAACAAATATCGTCATGTTAATAGTTCAGGCAACCTATCACATACTGTCATTTCATAACACAAGCAACTTGTCACATTTTGTTATATTACAGTTCTGGAAATCTGCTGAATACTGCCATGTTATAGTAAACGCAACCTGTCAAAGATTTAAATATTACGTATTGCATACAATGCTCCTCCCTCCATCGGACACTTGTGGTGGTAAAACATCAATTGCTTTCCTGCCGTGAATTATTTTAGATTACGTTAATATATTTACCTATTCTGTACATTAAAATTTGACATCCTTCTTTAGTTCTTTTTGGTAAACGCAAGATAAAGCTGAAAAATGTAAAGTCAACCTTAGTTTGTGTCTTGAAGTCAATGTGATTATATTACTGAAGAAACATAAAGAATAATCAAGTATTTGAGGCTAATCATTACAATAAATTTTACCGGTCATCAAAAATAATCCGGATAATTTGGAATGGATAGTTTAATACCAAATATAACAAGAAACTTTAAGTTGTTGTCGGAAATGATCTGTGTCGTTGGAACTGGTGTTACGGTGACGTAAAGCAGCAACCTTTTACCCATCATCGAGAATGGCCTCGATCTTTGGATCGTGTGTGTCGATTCTGTGGAACCAGTCAGGGGATTCGAACTTAGCCTTAATGTTTCCCTCAAGTATCTCTCTGGCACGAAGCTGGCTGAATTTAGCTCCTCTCAGGATCATAAGGTACTCAAAATCAGCTTAAAATACAAAGTTAAAAATTATCATATGCACAAAGTGTGACTGTTCTGTGTTTAATGTGCACAACGTGAGTGACCTTACATACAAAATTAATAGAATTAAAACTATCCATATAACTGATGCTTGGTCGCAACTAACTTTTCTGACAACAAATAAACAAGGTTGCAAATATTTTTAAACATATATTTCATGGAACGTTCAAATAAATTGATGTTATAAAATAATTAATTATTATTTGTTATAATTATAAATTTATTAGTTTGTAATTTCTATACCTATTTGGTATAGAAATATTTAACATTAAAAAGTGAAATAAGAAATTATATAAACGCATAGATAAATCTTTAATCTCTGAAAGGTTAGGCACTCTTGTAAGTAGATTATCGACCAACCAGCATCATTAGGTACTTTCAGATGTGGCTGCTCTTTGACCCAGTTTTTCAGTGCCTCGATGGCGGCTTCACGGTCTGATGGAATTTCATTCAGCTCTTTACTGGCTTTTGCTAGCGATGCTTCATCCAATATGCACACATACGGTTCAGCCATCTTTCTATATTATTTCAATAACTGCTACTAAAAGTTGCTCAGTTGCATGTTTATTTTAACTTATTCTTACATTTTAAAAGCAAAATTTACTCTCAATGTTAGTGCTTCATCTTTTATATTTTTAGACGCTTAACTCTTTCAAGTATTGTTTTCATATCAATTACAATGAATATGTAACAGATACTTTTAAATACTGAATGATATGCTTACGTGTTTATGTGACTGATATATAAATATCCAAATACACAATATTTCAAAAACAATAGCTTGAAATTTAATTCTCTATCGAGTCTCAGAATACCTTACACAAAGTCATCGTTTTGGTGTCAAAAACTGTGATGTTTGTACTGTATCAGTACTCTCAGTACTTACCACGCATACACGAGAGGATGTCATGGCGGCAAATGCCAATTATCACCTAATCAGACACTTGTACTGATCAATATACGTGCTGCAGTTTAATCAAGTATTGCTATTTGATGTATCCTTTATGGCTGTTGTGAGTCTCCGCTTTGAACGAGGCTTGAAAAACATGCCAATTTTAATTTTTAATCTATTTTTATTGTGGAAAGTATCTGTTTTATATAAATGAAGCAAAAATGCAACCATGCGTACATGTTTATAATATTTTTAATTAACTAAAAGTGCTACCAGTAAATTCAGTATTCTTTAGAATAAGTGTCATGATGTTATTATACAGTCAAATGGTGCTATCAGGGTATTGCTCAAAGTTACATATTTTACTGACTTCGACAAATTACCACTGAAATTCACCACATTGCCGCAAAAATTACGATATTACCTTATAAAATGACATAAAACCACAGAATATTATCTCGCTACAGAAGAAAATTATCACATTGCGACATAAAATTACCACATTACCACAGGAAAATACCAGAATACCACAGATAGTTACTACACTGCAACTGCTGCAATGGCAGATAATTTGCTACTGTAGCTAGCCTGGCCTTAATTACATGACATAACTAGCATCATCTGGGAGAGACGTAGCTGTTCATTTTCTTAGACCATTTCATTTTTATTTGTCTCTTAATTTTATAGGATTTCTTCTAGGTAATCCTGCGATTTCTAGCCACTACCACAAAGTTTTAAGCCTTTCTTTTTCGTTTCCTGCTTCTTCAGTAATTGAATAAAAATACTTGAAAGTAGTTAAGGTAATTTAATATACCAATGAAATGTTATATTTAACGTTCAGTGTTGCTTGAACTGCCATTTTAATCTCCATTTTGTCGTTTTATTTGATATTCTTCGCTACTTTTTTCGACACATGAACATGGTAAAATAAGAAATACCATTTTAAATTAAATAAACAGAGAATGAGTGAAGTTATGAATGACATTGTTCGACACGAAGATGTATCTATATTGGTTTTCTACAGTACGCCCTTTATTACAAGTTTATGCAATAAAAAAAGAGAAAGAGCGAGAGTGCGGGTGAGAGAACGAGTGAAACAGGGAGAGAAATAAGAATAAAGAAAGAAGAAAGAAAAAAGAAATATAGAAAAAAAAGAAAGAAAGAAATAGGGGGATAGCGAGTTGGAGAAAGGGAAACTACAATATTTACACAAAAATGAAATGTAAAAAGAATAAAGTGAATAAAAAGTGAGGCGTACAAAATAAATTTAGGTAGCAAGATTGGAACGTGTAAAAGAATTATCATATCTATTATGTTCCAGTGTTTTATTGTTTCTTTGGCCTTTTACAGACTAGCTACATAATCAATTGTTTACCTTTACGGCAGCGGCGACTCCTTCTGGACTGACTTTCTTAGTAGCACAGCAGTATAGAGCGACTATACAGGCTCTACAGGCTATCTTTTTATAGTTTATGTTGCATTTCGGATTGTGACAATCCTCAAAACATTCTGGAGTGTTACAGTCCGTTAAGCATTCTGGAATGACATCGTCACCACAGCAGCAGTAGAGGATGATACACAGTACGGCAATTACGGCAACCACCAATATGACGATGAGTAACCACGAAACTGCATGCGTAAACAATACGAGACTGATGATGTAACATGTATAATGGTACAAAACAATGAAACTGCAAGTTTACCTATACTCCATTGTGACATTATTATGAACATATGACGTGAATGCATAAAGACAAAAGTGTGCAGAGAGACATAAGAGTTGCAATAAGAATCATCTATTATCTATCTATTCAGCCATATATATGCATAGGCACACAATGATGTCATTCTTTAGCGGTGCACTGATGTACTCACTTGTTGTGTCGTTGTAGTACGGCTGTTCAGTGGTGTGTGATGACTCAGTACAGTCTCCGCCATTACTTTCAGCGCGAGCTACCAACATAAAATTAATTAATATTGCCTTTTTAAGAATATGTCGCTTGAGGAACTTGTCTGCATAAACAACTGCAAAAGTAAAATAATGATATTGAGGGATATTAGATCCTATGTATTATTTGTTAAAATGGAAGACAAATCCGTTTCTTTAGCGATATTTATCGCAAATATCAAACCATGTTTTCGTAAACTAGTACTTGCACATACGATATATCGTTGTTGGTAAAGAGAACGTACTCACAAACGCTATCCAAATAACGGAGTTTATATCAACCAATGTATAATGATTTGTTTGCTTATTAGCATCTTTTCGCGATTTCCAATTCGCCTCAAATTCTACCAATCTCCCTCTATGCAAAATTAATGAAAAAACAGAAACAGTTCCGGCCTATGTGGTTTGTAATGCATAGCGAATTGTATTAACTAGTACTGCTACTAGCTATCTCCAAAAATATAAAACAGGTGCTGCACAACATAACTGTTCCAAAAGACAAGTGGTGCAGAACACATTTGGCGCAAAAAAGGTGGTATAGAAGACATGTAACGCAGGCAACAGGCGATATGGAAAACAAATATTAGCAGATGGCCAAAAAACAGCTGGTGTAGAAGAGAAGTGGCCAGAATACAGATGGTAGAAAACAAAATGGCATCCAGGCACTCAGTCAAACATGGGCATAATTTCTGAAGTACTAATGTGACGTAATACAGCACAACACACCAGATGAACGGTTGAATAAAGGTAGACACAGCCCTAGCTGCGCTGAAATATGATGCATGAATTCACTAATAGTCATTTTACAATAAAATTAAGGAATATTTATACTTTACATAAAACCTTAAAGTACAGTAGAATTTAGTGTATTGCTGCCATGCCCCTAAAATGTGAATGAGTAGTGAAAAATGTTGCGATTAACTGCGACCTGGAAATTCATGTTGTGTCTTACAGGTCCGATAAGCTGCAATTGACTCAAAAATATTTGTTTTCTAATAAATGGAAACACGACTTCAAAAACTTACTAACGGCTGTGTAATAGAGGATAAATCCACTTGATGTAGTAGCTGAGTCCGTTTTGAATTCTATGTATACGGCTTCGTTGTTGCTGTACACAGGATAGTCCTCATCTATGCCAGTTGTGCCACAGTATTCACCAATAGTACCCTCGTCTCCTAAATATATGCAATATTTAAATATAAACATAGTGAAATAGCAAATGCAATGAGTTTTCAAGAGTTGCATCCAAAACTAGGCGCAGATCAGTAGTGGCTTCAAGATTACCCTTACTGTCTCCGTACCTTTTTTTGAACGAGCATGGTGACACATGTGGTACAAAATGACTCTCATTCGGGAGTAAAGTAATCAAATCCTCTCTTTGATAAAACTTAAATCACCAATAGTTACAATAGTTGCAGTAGTTACATTCTATACTTGAGTATTATTTGATTATTGAAATGTTTGTTTAGACATTTCACGGGGAGTGTGTACTCACTTACGAACTGGTTACTATACGTGTACACAACTTTTTAGGACAACCCATAAAAGTGCTAGTTACAAAATAATACACCCTTTTTAACCAAACACGGATTGCAATTCTGAAAGATCTCCGTTATTGTGGAGAACATTATGTATTAAATAAAAATTACCCCACCCTTTTTTCATGAAATTTGCACTCTGTTCTGCATCAAAATTACCCCACTTTCTCCGTGCGTTTTGGACACGCATTGTAACACAGGATCAAAAGTGGCCTCTGGGTACACTTATGAAAACCAAACCATCATTTCCTTGTCAGTTCACGACTATGCAATAACTGAATACGGCATTCCAGCACACAAAGTTAAAAGAAATAGATAATGAAGTTTTCTTCAATATAGTCTTTAATTGATCATCTTTGCATTGACTGGTCATCGACATATGAAACATTTTTGATCAGCTACTTTGCTGACATTTTGCTTACATAACTGATATTTTTTTAATATTAATGAGTTTCAGACTAAAATAAAGCAAAATTTAAACATCCTACTCTTAAAGACTTAGAGCAATTAAACTTCTGATCACGGTTTTATATACATCAACAGATTTAGAAATACACAGAATAGAATATGCCATACTGCAAATTAAAATTCTTCATCAACCATGATTTTTAGCATCAATAGATAGAATAAACATAATAAATAACTAAAATAAAAAATAATATAAACTGCATATAAAAAAGCAATATAAAATATTATAACATATTAGCAATAAATAAAAGTACCTTCTTCACCACAGAGAATCCTAAGCACATCATCTGAACAGCTGTAATGGTACTCGAGGCTAAAGTCCTCATCTGTCCATAACTCCAGCACATAGCCAGGAGGCGCTCTCACAACCCAGCATGCGTAATAGTTACTGATTAAAAACCATAATGCTATGCTCGACTCGAAATATATGTTATTTTCTCATCTGTCGTGAGACAGATAAATCAAGTACAGATTACCAGGGTACTGTTGTGTTGCAGTCAGTACCAGCGTGGTTACTGTTGTGCTGCAGTTAATGTGCAAAAATGTACCGAATTTATACCGTGAACGTGAAATAAACATGAAATATTTATAGCTGCGACTTAAAAATAACGATATACACATTTACTTAGGGTAGTCTACAAAACCGTGCCCTGGGTGAGATCGAAATGAGTGTACCACAGTGTACCTAAATGCTTGTAAGTCTGTGCAACCTGTAAAGCAAAAATGCACAAGATTATACAGCTTAGTAATACAACCGCTAAATCTGTACCAAGTTTGCAAACATGATTAAACGTTGAATACGATAAGGGGTGTATGTTTCAATATGTTTGATTTCATGTAATTTAATGCCATGGAAATTGCAATGGCATTAAAAATCTTAAATTAAATGGCTAGAAATGCCTGTATACCTATCACAATCAATTCCACTTTTGCTAAAAAGAATTGAGTGTATGATTAAATATAACTGCAACAAATTGACCTTTCAACAGCACCTTCATATACCTTTCACGGGGTCCAGGAACAGTGAAAACAGTGCAATAGAGAAGGCTAACGGAAGTCCGTTTGACATCATTTTACTCCACCTTACTTCCATTAAAGACAGTCTAAATATGAGAAATCTATCGTAAATATAAGCCCAACATCGGTTCCAACATCGCCAGATATCAAATATAACATATCGAATATATCTCACATCAAATATGTCGCTACCTTATGTGTGAGTAGGCACGTGAGAAATCGCTTCTTCTAAAAATATCCGGAGGAAGTTATAATTCAGGGCCGAATCATGATTACAAAATCTGTATTTGCATAATTTTTGTGTCAGATTCTATATCTATATAGTCACATTAAGTGTATTTGTGTATTTGTGTGTTAGATTCAATGTCTGTACTTGCATTTTCTATTATAAATCATAGATATAGATCTTGTGAGTTTTGATTCATGCTCCATAACCGAAGAAGGATTTGAAAACATTTTGATGTCTTTATAAGTTGAAAAGCACTTACATGAAACTATACCGTGAATAATAAGACAATCGATGAAATCGAGGAAATTATTTCTTACTCTTTGTGAATTTTTGTTGTTTAAAACGACAAGTTGTAATATAGTATAAGAACTAAACACTGTCATGAACTACTTCTTGAATTGAATCGAAGAAAAGCGATTAAGCGATCATGTCAGTTACTTTCAGTTTCACAAAATCTCTTTTATTCAACTGGGGATGAGAACTTGCCTGAAGGGGATTGGAAGTGGCGAATATGCAGGGATCCTAGCAAATACGCCACTGTCACATAAATGTTAGTCTTAAGAAGAGCATAAAAACTCAATATTTCTCAACTTAAGAAGGTCAGTGTACTTGTACTTGAAGTAGAGGGTCACGTGTCATTAGCGGGTCATAAGAAGCACAAAAACACTTTTCTTTGTTGTAAAGAGAAGTTTAGGTTGTTTCATCTGCTTAAAAGCGCCTTGTATTTTTCTCTGTATCTCTAGTTAAAACACAGACAAAACTATTAATGCAGTAAATAATAACAGCAAAGAAAAAAAAGAATGAACAAACAAGTGATAACAAAATACTTAATAACAAGCAAAAGAAAAGAAAAAACAAGGAAAAGAAATCGTATTAAGAAAAAATAAAAATTTAGAGAAAAGATTTACTGTACACCTGAGCAAAGCTGATCCGCAATTCAAAGTCGACAACTTCATGTTAACTATAAAAAAGCGGACAAAAGTGATAAAACTATATCACGGTAGGGTGTCTTCCACTCCCTTACATTGCTAATTTGTAACACTCAACTGCTATCAATTTCTTGTAAAGTGTACTTAAGCTGATAGCACCACTCCAATCTTCAGTATCAGGGTCTCTTCAGAATCACTTGTTAGATATGAAGTAAATTGATGACGTTGTGATTTACATTTGAATTCTTTTCGTTGAAATATATTTTCTATTCCAATAAATTCACAAAATGGCATAATACATGTATAATAACATGCCGGTTGCCCAAGAACATTATTTTTACAGAAAATCAATTTTTCTACTTGTTTTTTTTTTTTTTTGTCATTGCATTTATTTTAAACAGAAGATGAAGAATCGTAAATTTCACTTCATTCATTTATGTGCAACTATCCTCATGAGACTTATTTGTGTGCAATTTTCGTGGTGCAGCTCATTCATGTGTAACTTTCTTCTGGCATTCCATTTAAATGCTTTGTGTTTTTTTCATTCTGCACGTTGTCAAAGAAAAGAGGCCATTTATAGGAAACGTTAAGTTATAAGATAAAGACGTCGAGTCGAGTCCATAATCAACGCTATTATAAGAGGTTAAGCCAAGAGGAGAGAGCTTTAGCTTGCGGGAGTGACTATGGTGCATATAGAGATATGCTCGAAGACAGTGAATGACAAGTTACTGCATATGCTCCAGAACAAGGAACGGCAACTACAAACAGAGGTATGCTTGAGGGTAAGGAACAGTAACTACCGAGGAAAGAAGGATCTGCTCGAAGATAAGAAAGGTAAAACTCTAGACAAAAAAACAATATGCCCGAGGACATGTATAGAGTACAAGGAACGACAAGTTCCTAGCAAATAGGTATGAGTTCTACGAAAAACTGAAAATGCAGCAACATGTGGGGACGACGCCTTAGACAAAAAGTGATCGGGAAACTATGAATGCTATGTGACCTCACCCTATGAAGTCACGACCTGCAAAACATGTCGAAGTACTTTGGAACATAACAATAAATGATAAACCAGGCATGGAGTGAAACAAAACTGCATTTTGCAACAGGCATAGTTCGGAACTTCCCTCTACACTTTATAGTAAGCCGTCGTGAAACACATATACAGACAGCATAGCAGCAATGCCGAAGAACAGATCTATGCATGTGAGAAAGCCATTGAACACCGTTACGATACAGTAGCCATAGACGACGACCATGCTGCCATGGTATAGATTTATAAACAGCTATGAAAGATACTCAAATACTCTCTGAAAGGAGCAAGACGATTCACCCGAAAAACCAACTCACCCAAAATTTTTTTTTGACGATTCACCCAATACCTTGGACGAATCACCCAAAATCGTGGACGATTCACCCAAAATCGTGAGCGATTCATCCAAAATGTTGGACAATTCACCCAAAGTCTTGCTGTTCAGCAGCACATAAGCAGATAAGCAAAGGGGAAAGTCTTCAATTCGAATAATAATGCTCATAGATAGATGCTTGTCATACAAAGAGGGTTTTCGCCCTCGTCAAGGACTTTGGGTGACATGCCCAAGACTTTTGGTTGAAACGTCTAAAATTTTGCATGAATCGTCCAAAGCGTTTGGGTGAGTAGGTTTTTGGGGTGACTAGGCCATGAGTGGATTTGAAACCAGTTTATCCCACTTATGCATAAGATATCAGCCGTGGATGAAAGGACATTCATGCAATGGTATGCCGATGACCGCAATACTAACCATGCTGTAGAGCGCGAAATAGCAGCCATGCCATGGGGTACACTTATGTACAAGATACAAACCATACCGAGGAACATATTCATGGCTGAGATAACAACGTGTTTAATCACGAACAACGTCCAATGCAAAGTAAACTATTTCATGTAAATAATATCCATGAATAGTAACTTGAATTGTTTTTTGTATTGTTTAAGGCAGTTTCTAAGACAATTTTAAGTAGTCTAAAACAAAAACAAAACCTCTGTACCTCTTCATTGATTTATTCCTGGCTTTATTCTTTCCTATTCTCCAAGAAGCCATGTTATCATTTTTTTTGCTTTTTATTGTTATTGTTTACGGGTTCATGATCAAGTATTGTTAACGTTTACGCCCCATGCCGTGCTGACCGCATTTTTATGTATACTGCCCCTTCCTTTCCTAATCATTTTTTTGTGTTTACGAGCCCATCACATGCCGATCCTCTTGATATTTATGGCCCCGTCTCCTGCTTACTGTCTTTGTGTGCTTCTAGCTCCGTCCCCTACTGAGCGTCTTTTTATTCCTTGTTCCCGTCCCCTGCTTAGCGTCTTTTAATGTCTCTGGCCCCGTTCCCTAGTGAGCGTCTTTTTATGCTTCTGGTTCCGTCTCCTGCTGACCGTCATTTCATGTTCATCACTCTTCCCTCTCTTTTGCAGCTTTGGAAGCGTCCAGTAAAGCATCCCATTTCTCTTTGTGAAGATAATAATGGACATCCATAATGACATCACATCGCTTGTAATCTTTCTTCTTTTTGGGAATAAAGGCTTGAACCATTATACCACGAAGTTCCCAGCGGTTATTTGACAGCTTTCTGGCTACCAAGCCTCCGGAGTCCCCCTGTTGACATAAAATTGCTTTTCAATCGATTTAGACTATTTTTGCAGCACCACTTTTATTGTAGAATATTTTTAATTCTTAAAAGATATTCCACATCGTTAAGACATGATACACTAAAATTAAGACATTCCTAAACAACGTTGAATCAACGAATACAATTTGACTAAATATTACCGTAGCATAGAAGAACGATAAACAACACAATCAATTAGCAGCATGGTACATCACCGACGTTTTGCAATGAAACGAAAGACTGCATAATCATTTCTCGACTTTCGCTGCCATTTCTTTCATGATGTAGCAATACAATTTTTGCGTTGCAACATATAGCAACATTGTTTACAATATGCTGAAAGCATTATAAACCTTATTTTAACGACGACATTTTGTGATAATTAGAACAAAATGATTCGACAAAGTAAACAAATTACAAATTTATCATGAAAGTGCTTACATCACGTGTAACAGAATTCGGTTTATCGGCATTGTCTGTCAAAGGACCGAGACACCGTCTTCCTTGATATTTGTCCCAATTTTCTTCCACAAATAATTCTTGATATGATTTTTTGCATTCTTTAGTAGTGAATATTCTTCTATCAGATCTTGATCTAAGTTTGTCATCTTCGGGTGGATCGCCGATGATTAAATCTTTTCAAACAGACCAAAGAACAAAATTACTTCCAAACGTCACTATGCAATGTGCTAGGCTCTATATGCACCCTGAGAACATTTTTTGCATTGGAAAAACTCCATGTCTGGAATTTTTATATATAAATCTTGGTTAATCTACCTCAGAAAAAGGTTATCTTTTTATAACTCACAAGGATAGTTCTAAGTTATTTTTCTCTTATTCGCGAATACTAACTAGCCATCTAACTAACAATCTAACTAATTGACGAGCTTAATAATTGTCTGACTTATCAAATGAATAACACCAAAGCATTGTAAAACCATTATAATACATTGCGCTTTCTTAGTGTGATATAAAGTGACAATGCCAGTGCATAGGGCCAATTATGAGTAAATAGTCATTCCCATCACAAACCGACCTCATTCTAGCCAGGTGTTACAACCATCAGCACAATTTAATTGCATTTAGTATTTATTAGGTTTACACTCCTCTGTTTTAACTAGTATTAAAATCTGGTAATACGTTTTTGGCTTCTGGTCAAGATCAAATCACATATTACAACTAGGAATGAGGTAATGTGTCTTCTTCAAAAATCAATAAACATTCCCTACACTTCTCTTCTGCATCCATATAATCAAGTGACGTCAAATGTGTTTTCTAAATTTGTATGAACATAATTATACTTGGAAGAAGAGCCTTTGGTATAAAAAATTCATAGCTAAAACAAATCAAAATTTGAATAAAAATAGATGAATTCCAATATGTTCTGACTTGAGCCTTGTTTTCCCCATCCAGCAATGGTCATTTTAGTCTTTGTTTTGGCTAGATTCCTTGTAGAAGGCTTCAATCTGGGCAGACATATGTGACGCATTGTTTTGCCATAGCTCAGTCCATCCACTTCAATCACGGCTAGATCGTGTTCAAAATTCTTTACTTCTGTGAAACACTCGTGGCAATGGATTTTCTACAGTGAACACGCAAAAGAAGATTAATGTGGAGTGCTACTTATTATGTCCTTAACCATTTAGATAAATGATTAGACAAAAATCATCACTGTTTTATTTTATTTTCACAAGTTCTTGTAAGCTCTTTCTCTTTTTGTAAAGATCAGGAGTTCCTTGTTATTTTAGATATACGTATTAGAAGGAAGACTGTTAATTTGTTTTCAATACTTTATATGTGGAACGAACCGAATTACAATATTGATTTAAAACACTTACAAAGAAAGAATAAATAAAAATGTTTGGTGCACAAAACTTTCGATTTTCCCATCGATTTGTTTATAGATAAATCGTCATGAAGTAGTAATTCATGCTACTATAGATAAGTTGGTTTAAAACAACCACAAAGAGTTAAAATGCTGTATATCATCATTGATCCCGAGCATGTAGTTTAAACAAGAAACATTCTCAAGCTTAACATAAGAGTCTAAGTCACCTTTACTTGTAGCTTTTTCCCTTTATGTTCTTTTAGAGAGCCAGCAAAAATTTCAGTGCTGGAAGGCTTTAATTTTCTAAAATCAAATTGGTTATGTGTTTATGCATATTCAATAGTTAAGTCTATTGATAAGCACAGCTGAATTCCCCAGCAGGCTTCTCACGTACAAGCTGGTTACCATGAGGGTCCATGACTTTCTTACCAATCCAGAAACGCGGGGTGCTGATTATAAATGGTACTTTTATTTAACCGAACGCAGAGTACAGTTCTGAAAGATCTCCGCTTTGCGTTTAAAGCAGAGTATTGAACGAAAATTTTCTTGATTCTTTCACGAAATTGTGTCACTCTTTGGGGACCTTGTTTGGCGTTAAAATGACCCCATTTCTCCATGATTGTTTTGGCGTGATAACACATGTGATACCTCCTGGAGCTGTACTACTCGCTCCATTGGCGAAAATGTCACTATAGTGCTATTGGAATGTACACTACATCGTCATAATAACCTAACAATTAGTCATTGAAAATAACTGATCAGTGCCAGCTATCTATTTCAGTATCGATTTACTTGTACCCTCGTTTCCTAAAGATCTGAAAATATTCCTTCAGTCTCTTACGTAGTCTTATCATTCTCTCTCGTTTCAAGCTTGGTTTGCCAGTTCCTTATGCTGCTAGAGCAATTACGGTATCAGTATTGGTATTTTTGAACGTAATCGTTCAGAGATTTTCTGCTTATAATAAACTAGCCAAAGGAGCTTAAGACGATAAGGAAAAAGAAGCGAAAATCATAAAATATCAATTTACGCGCCATGCTGAAAACATTGCGATGCTTCAGTAAATAGAGGATATAGAATAGAGGAGTAAACACAATTACCATACATTTCAGCTCTGTTATTTCTTTAGATTTAATTGAACCAACTGAGGAATTCAGCCTTGCAGTTTGAATTAGATTATACAATGTGAACTAGGCTAATACAAAACACAAAGAATATGTACAGATGTGGAAATACATAAAATACATATCTTTTGTAATAAATAGTTTTGAGATCTGATGTCTGTTTTCTTTGGTTTAGATTTAAACACAAAGTGTAAACCAGAGTGAGCTTCAAATGGATCTTATATAACGTCAAGTACAAAAACCCACGTAAAAACTTTGGTTACACAATCCTGGCCTGTGACACAGTGCCTTGCTGTTAAGACATGTCTACATGATATGATTACTCCGCTACAAGCAATGTCTCCCGTCTTGATTGATACCTAAACAACAAAGGTGCTCTCACTTTTTAATCTTAGGTACTTTAACTGATATGAGATTATTTTTGTGAATATTCTGTCAACTGAGAATCTTTTTTCTTTATACTTGAAATATTTATAGTGCAATAGAATGTGGTGAATTAAAAACGCCAAGCTTAAAGTTAAGCTCGAAGTACAACAAGTTCGAAGTACAACAAGAACAGTATTTATTTGTATGGTTCTCTTTACGTTTCATAAAAGATGTTGATAGAAAATCCAAAATATTGCTATGAAATTGGAATTTCAATTAAATATTGCTAATCTGTAAGCCGGATCGTCAGAAATTTTTGTTACTGGCTATAAAAAGCTCTAGTGTATTTGATATCAAAAGATATTCGCCTATTAAATATCTTGTTAGCTAATATTCAAAACAGAAATGCCATTCAGATATAAGAGAAGATATGAAATAAACAGTGAAACAGATTACAGAACTACTTTCTTGTACAGAAAGATGCAACACCAAGAAGTAACATCTCTGTGAATAAATTTTGGCAATTAACAATTTTTAAAAATTCTGAAAAGCATAATGCATTTTTATGTTACGTCTTTTTTGCAGAAAAAAACTCAGAAATTTCAATTTTTGTTGTAAGGCTAATAAAAATTGAAATTTAAAACGTAATATAAAAATTTAACATTTTAGACATTAATATCTGTACAAAACCAGGCACAATATATGAAGCCCAGAGTGGAGACATTTCTGTTGAAATATTATATTAATTATGTTTATAGTATATAATATATTATTTATAGGTGGATCAATTGAAATCGCTGTTTATATATATATATATATATATATATATATATATATATATATATATATATATATATATATATATATATATATATATTATGTTACATTACGTGAATGTAATTGGTCCTAAGACAACCTACATATATGCCCATAAAAACTGACACACTGATTAACAGGACACAATCACCTTGGACAAAATCCGGAAAAGAAAATCCCCAGTGTTTTAATCGATCAGTTTTCTTGATTACAAAAATTCGAAAATATGCTATAAACAAAGACAAAAATAACCTTAAACCGCAATCAAAATTAGCCACATAACAGTGAATAATAAGTTCAATTTTGAATTGAAAGTGCAATGTGTCATTTAAATTACTACGAATAAACTACATAAAGGTGTGGATCAATTGAAATCGCTGCTTTTAATAAAAATTCATACAAGATATTACAATTAAGATTAGCATAGTCTGACATGCACTGCATAAAGGTAATTTGTGCAGGAGATGTAATTAGTAACCTACCAATCAGATACTTGTTTCCCATCATAGAATATGTAAATACAATATAATATCTATATGAAACAACTAAGTGTGTATATATAATATAATAACTATATGAAATAACTATATGTATACAGAAAAATACCATCCAGGGGTGCTCTCCGGCTTTTACTTTGGTGTTAGGAGGTGTCATTCGCTTATTTCTATTTGATCCATTGGCTTTAATTGGTTTGCCACATTTTCCCCATACTGAAGATTTAAAAAAAATTTATAGGAAAAGATTACAACGAAAGTATCAAACATAAGTGTGCAATTTCAATTAATTCAATGACTGAAGTAATAACTGACATTTTCACAAAGATGTAAGCAATTTCTTAGAAGAAGAAATTCATTCAGTTATGTTTAATTTGAAACATTAATACCACAACTAGGTTGCTTCATCAAGTTAATTACAATCTCAGTGCTACAATTACAAATATATAAATAGGAACTGTAATAATAAAAAAATATAGCAAAACTTATAAGGACGAAAAAGGATAATTTCTTTGGAATGTCGTAGTAACATTCCTGGGCAGATATTACTCACTTATGCGGGTTGATTGCAGATAAATACTCCAAGCATAACATACAATTAATTGTTTCATTTGACATCCTCGGTGTTGTTGTTGTGTCTTCTGTGTCACTGCCTGTTGTTAAAGCACCACTTGTGCCGCTGGTTGTCAAGGCTTCTGGAGGTGTTGTCAAGGCTGCTGGAGATGTTGTCGAGGCTGCTGGAGGTGTTGTCAAGACTGCTGGAGATGTTGTCATGACTGCCGATTGACTTGTAAGTGACACGTTAACATCCTCGTCAACACTAGTAGCTTGGACAGTTGTAGTTACTGTTTCACCAGTCACCAGAACCGAATCTAGAAGGGTAAATGATAAAGGCATTAGAGCAGTGCAACACATCGCATTCTATCTACCTGGCAAAGAAATTCGTGCTGTTTTTATTCAGGTAAGGGATAGTGGAGGAATATACTCTAACACAGGCAATAATTTGACTTTTCATTATCTTGACTCTTCATCTTGATCCTTCAGTTAATTCTCTGACAAAACAACAAATCAACATAATATTTGTTGAACCTACTACAAAGCATAGAAAGAAGGGGCAATTTATCAACTATATAAAGTGTTAAAAGCTTCTCTGTTTAGTCTGCGTCATTTAGATCTTATTTTGTATAAATTATGCATGACATGAACTTCACCAATGAATTAGGGTACGCGTTAAGTCATGTTTGTGAATAAACTAAATTTACTTGAACAGTGTAATACAAAATATACCCAATACTCTTTATTTAACTGAAACAAACGAATATCGTGAGAGCTAAACATCATATATAATTCTTACCTTTGTGAAATATAATCAGAAGAACAAACGACAACATACTCCAAGAAGTTTTAATTGATACAATTTACTTATTTTCAAACGTTAGCAAGATGCAGATGATGAAATCGGTTTGATGTGCTTCACTTTTTATAATAGCTCTAGAAAACAAAAGACCTAATAAATGATCATTCTAAAGTGTGTGTTTTTTATCCAGTTTGCTTAAAATTTGTACTTTTTCAGTGTAATTACATACTGATAAAAACATTCCTTCAACCTTTTTATTTTACAAATTTGAGCTCCACTTGTCTTTTTAAATTCGTTTTTTCTACTGCATTAAGTCTACTTCTAAGGTTTGTTCATATATATATATATATATATATATATATATATATATATATATATATATATATATATATATATATATATATATATATATATATATAATTATATATATATATATATATATATATATATATATATATATATATATATATATATATATATATATATATATACCGGAAGGTAGTCAGGTTATTCTTAGTTAAGCCGTGCTTCAGGGCTGGCTGTTGTCACATGGCCTACTAGGCAGGTAATACACAAGCGCGTCACAGTAGAGAAATGCTTGTGATAGCGAAAAGAAGGCATTTAGCTATCTAAGAAGCGATTGTGTGTTTTGTGTTATAAAAGCAACAGAAACAGATAATGCGACTGTTGTCCTTTTTCCTTGATTTCAGCACTCGTGGAAGTGCTTACCTAAATCCATAGCAAAGCCCGGGGCACCGTTATCTCACCCAATGTTAAGCCTTTTTTAACTTACTTTATCTTTAAGCTTAATAGTGTTTGCACGATGGCATCTGAAGCGAACATACCTGTGCATGATCACGGTAAATATTGTAATAACTACAGCACACAATAGTGTTAATCTATTGCTATTGAGACAGCAGTTGCGTCAGCTGTGAACATTTTTCATCGGCTTTGTATTAAAGTTCGTTGCAATCAATAATAATTTTTTTCATATTGAGTAGATGACAAACTGCACAATATCTATTATTAATGGTTATATTACTTATACACTGTGCATTTTGTTAACTCGGTAGTTATTGCTGCATAGAAACATAGATACAAGAAGCTGATCAATAATGCGCCAAGAATCGATCAAAACAACATTTATTTTAACTCTTATGGTTGGCAAAAATTGTTCAAAGAATATAACACTCTACACAGATTTGTGTTGTTAAAAGAAAGTCCATCCCCTGTTTTTTATCTCGAAATCAAACCAAGGAACCTAAGAATTACTAACGCTCAAACCATCTAAGTTAACAGTCACCAAGCCCTAATCAAATGAGGAGCTTTAAGATTGTCAAAGCTCTTACAAACTAAGCTAACTATCACCCGGCAGAAATTACCCAAGCCTTTGGATCGTCAACGCTCTTATAACTCAGTTAACCGTCAAAATTCCTTAAATCCAATCGGGAGCCTGGGGGTTGACAACCCTCTAGCCAGCTAAGCTGACGATCACCCGTCGGAAGTAAATCAAGATTCTTGTCGACACTCTTACAAAGTAATCTAACCACCTTCCAGCCAAATCCAAGCCATGAGCCTTGGGATTGAAAACACTCCAAACAAATAAGCTAACCATCACCCGGCAGAAACAAAACAAGAGCCTTAGATTGCCAGGGCTCTTTAAAATGCGGATTCTAGTAGCTGTGACTTTTACGGCGTTAATACTTTCCTAGGAAGCAGACATTGAAAGAAAGAGGTGCATGATTAAAGTCCAATTTTATAATGAAATTATATTACTTAACACACACTGCAGCTATCCGCTAAATGGCATTTCAGAAAACTTAGTGTTTAATTCAAATTGATGTATTTAAATTTATTCATACCTGTTTAGTTAAATAATATGTTGGCTGAATATCGCTCATTTTTTAATTCTTGTCTGTCAAACATTGTTTTTATTTACTATTCAACAAGCACATGGATATGTTACAAACAAAAAATCTGCAGATTAGTCTTGAGATCTGGGCAAACTGGACTGAACATAAGTCACACCTTCATCTGCAATACAATCATATAGTAAACGTATTGCGACCGTGGCCAGTAAAACTGTCAATTTTGTATTGCTTGTTATTTTGCTGTTAAATACAGCCGTAAAATTTAGAATAAAATTAAAATTATACTTTTGTATGCAAAATTATCTCAAATAATTATAAAAGTAAAAAAATATTTTCTCTGACATACTTTTTTTAGAAAAGAAATTGAGCGACACTTTCTATAGTTATGATATGTATCCTTTTTTTCCTCTTGCAGTTCAACTTTCACATATGGCATGTAATTAGAACAAAATGCCATAACTTTTATCTCTGTTTCAGGCTCCTGTTTTGATTTTTCTTACAATGAGATAAACACAAAATAAACAGTTTATTGTGCGTCCAAGAGGTGAAACATTATGCAATCTATTCATACACTAAAAGAAGTTATATACATAAAGCACACAGTAATTTCATGTCAATAAAGCGCTATTAAACAACAATAAAATGCATAAAGTACATAAAACGTACATATTAAATACAATTGCTTAACAGTTATGTTATTACTTTACCAATAAAAATATATAAATATGCTACGTGTAAAAATTGGCTTGATCGATAATAAATTCCTGATTTCATGGCTCAACTCGCCGTCTATTTAATTAACACATTAGGGTTCTATCCTTCATGAGCAAGAACAGAAGTGATTAGAAAGGTGTCATGTTTTCTAGTTCTCAAGGAACACCTTAGCGGCTGCTAGAAATCTGTTTATTACGTTCCCAGCTTTTCACAAATCTAAATCTAAACAAATAGGTAAACAATTCCGTTGTCATATAAATATCATCAACATAATTTATTGTCTTCAAGATAAGGTTATGGCACAATACTATGACAATAAAACATTATTCTTGCATAACTGTCATCAATATAATCTATTGTTTTCAAGATAAAGTCACAGAACAAAACTATCACAACATATCCAATTTACATCAAATGCTTCATTGATAAATATCAACTTATTCAATAGTAATAATCATAATAATAAAGAATATTTATATAGTCCCCTATCAACATTAGCTCAAAGGGCCTTACAATATAATACTGAATACAAAAAAAATACTGTTAAAATACTGTTAAATACACATGAAATCATTTAGTAACAACATGACTAGATTACAATACAATTAGACTAGAAATTAAAAGATACATCATAAATACGCTTGTCTAAACAGACATGTTTTGAGACTCTGTTTAAATAAATGAATCGACTGGCAATTCTGAATTTCTAGGGGCAGGGCATTCCACAGTTTTGGACCAACATTTGAGAAAGCTCTATTTCCATAAGTAGATTTGACCAGTTTCTGATTTAGCAATTTTTTTGCTGTTGACCTAGTGACTCTTTCATGTTTTTTAAAACCGACTAGATTACACAAATACTGCGGTGCTTGGTTCTTAATGACATTAAAAATAATCACTATTTTGTATTCAATTCGTTGATTGACTGGCAACCAATGTAAGTCTTCGAGAACTGGCCGAATATGGTTTCTTTTGCCAATACGGCATATTAGTCTGGCAGATCGATTTTGGACAAGTTGTAGTTTAGTCCGCAAATCCTGTGAAACACCAAACAAAAGAGAATTACAGTAATCCAAACGTGAAATCACATAGGCTTGAATTAATGCCTGGGTAGCGTCTTGTGTGGGAAATTTGCGTATTTTCACGATTGATTTCAGTTTTAAAAGACAGGTTGATATTTTCTTGTTCACAAATTTTGACATGGTCAGTCTCTGGTCAAAAACTGCCCCTAGTGACACAACGGATTCACCGGACAAAATTGACTGATCCCCGCCACGTACCGAAATAGATGAACAGGATTTCAAACTATGTGATGATCCAAATAGAATAACTTCAGTTTTGTTATCGTTTACCTGCAAGTAGTTGGCTATCATCCAGTCTCTCATATTGCCAATGCATGAATGTAGCACATCTAGACTGTCAGCATTATCCAAGGCAAGGTATAGCTTGGCGTCGTCTGCATAAAAGCTATGACCAATTGAATGGTTCCGTGCGATGTCACTCAGTGGTGCCGTATATAAATGAAAAGGATCGGCCCAAGATCGGCGCAAGATTATTTTGCGCCTTTTGATGTCAAATTTAAAGTCTGAAATGTTTATATTTTTTTTTATTTTTCGAAAACGTACAGTCTTCCTTGAGGGTTCAAATTTATTGTCGAAAAGATTGAATAAAAGCGCAGAGTTGTCAGATAAGCGCGGGTCGAGTGCACGCATTGAATGCACAACGCTAGTGCCAGTTTGCGTAAGTACCAAATCCAGTGTGTGTCCATGAATATGGTCGCTTCTGTAGAATCTGTGTCGCAATGAATATTGAAGTCTTCGACAATAATGGGTCTTTGATGATGTGTTAAAATGTATGCGAAAAAGTGTTCAAACTCTTCTATAAAATTCCGAAAATTCAGACCATTTTAGTGTTAGGAGGGGGTCTGTAAATAATAAACAATTTGACGACGGTAGATGGTAGATGAAGAGAACCCGCAAGTATCTCGAACGTGATATATTCAGGAACTTCTATGACTTGGAATTTAATAGAATTCATATGGTGAAGTCCAACTCCGCCCCCACTGCCCGACGACCGCGTGCAAACTTATACCCATTTGGTGTAAGCAAACCAATATCAGTTATTGAATCTTCAGATGTCCAGGTTACAGTCAGTGCCAGAAAATCTAAGGCATTTTCGACCGTAAAATTATGTCTGCTTTATTGCATATTGACATACAGTTTAATAGTTCACACTGAAACCATTCATTCTCTGCCGATTTACTAATTGCGTTCTCTTAATTTCACATAAATTTGTCAACTTCGGTCCTTGGTTTGTTTTATATTGTTTACGGAAATAAACTAATTTGTGCTGTCTACTGGATTCGAGTTCGGTATTTAGTAGATCGTCGTGTTACCCGTTATTCATAGAAATCAGTGTTTCCCCTGCCAAATCGTTTCCTAAAAGTTCGAAATTTATATCATCAAGTCACTCTTTTTAGTCAACAAACTAAATTTGGCATGGTTGTCTAGACTGTGGGTTAGAAACGTTAGCAATGCCATAATACATAGTGAATTTGACGAATACGGGAGATTGCCCCTTATTTTGCACTCGAATTTCGACGCTGGAAGTTTTCAAATATCCTCCTTTTATAAAGAGATGTTACTGTATTTTAGTGAATTGCATAACCAAGACCGATACAGTGGTGTATTATGGAACAATAAAGAAATAACAATTGACGGCAGGTCACTCTACTGGAAGCACTGGCACGAAAAAGGCATACTGTATATTAAGGACCTATTAAGTAAAGATAAAAAAGTGTTTTCGTTGTCAGAGCTCCAAGCTAGATATGACTTGCATGTCAATTTTTTACTGTACAATGGTCTTAAAATATCTATCGGCAAATGGTTAAAACACAGAGAAAACAATAGATACATTACAGATAATTATAAAGTGGATTGCTCTGACCCAATTGTTAAGATACGTGACTCGTTAATCAACATAAAGAAAGCTAAGTGTAAAAATTACTACATGGTCTTGATAACTAAAATTGTAGAGCCTCCGGTGAGTATTGTGTTCTGGGCGAATGCAGGTATGCTAGAAGAATCACGGATTCTACGTAGCTTGCTGCTTTGCAGAAAATGCACTAAAGAAACCTATCTTTTGGCCCTGCAATTGAAACTCATTCATAATATAATACCAACTAACAAGAAGAAAAAGGACTGGAAAATTTTAGAATCCGATGCATGTAAGTACTGTAACACCCCGGATACGATAATACACTTCTTTTGGGACTGTCAAAAAGCCAGAGAAATTATAAGAAGATGCTTAAGCATATTGAAGCTAAATTCTTTTAATTTTGAGAAATGGGATTTTTTACTTGGAAAAGATAATATTAGAGAGGATAACCTCTCTTTGTTAATAAAATACCATATATATCAGTTTAGAGTCAATGAGGAAAATTTTCACGAGAACGTGTTTATTAGAAACGCAAAATTACGATATTACGCAGACATGCAAACATTACGTGAAGATAAATTAAAATTAAAATGGACCTATTTTGGCGAAGTGTTTTCAAACTTAGAAGCGGATTTGATATATTGATAGATGGTCGTGACTCATTTATAAGTTGTTATGTTTGTTTGTTTCCGTCATAATCGTGATTTTTGATAAGCAAAGTTATTGTTAGAAAACGTCGCGTTTGTGAAAGATGCATATATATATTGTACTGTAAGTGCTCCTTATAGTTTATGCCCACGCAGCGCATACTCGAATATGGCTGTGCACAATAAAATTCCCTAAAAACAAAAAAAACTAAATTTTATGTTGTCTGATCATTCACATTGATATTCATTTAAAAATATATAATAAAATATCCTTTGTTTCGTTATATTTACACAATTTGCAAAAGTTACTGAAAAATTGCAGCCATACAAGGCGCATACATACATATTAATAGCCTTCAGCATAATATATCCTCATTAATATATTTCACTGCAACTTTTAAGTTCATCTTAGACTCTCAATGCATGACACACTGTTTAAGGAATGTGTAGAGATATTTGCTCAACGTATTTTTAATGCGGTATTTCAACTTGAAACATGTCGCGTGTTTTGCCATATTTTTAATTTCCTTTACGTTTTTATTTATGCATGAAGATGAGTATTATCAGTGAGCAAGAAGCAAAATTTGCAGCAATAAAAATTTATGAAAATTCATCTATTGATCCCCTTTTTTATTATTATTATTATTATTGAAAAGGAAGACATTGTACACCACATCAAATACTCACACATTTACACCAAAAACCTTTCTGCAACCCTTTGCAGACACACAGTTCACACGTCGCTAGGTGTCGCAGCACCTACACAATACTGCAATTATTTTAACAAATGTCTATAATTTTACTCGCATCTATGCTGTAGTAAACATTTGGAAGAAAAAGCAGACATGAAACACAAGAAGTGTGCAGAAGTGTCATAGGATTTTTTGGGACGTACATATGATAATGTAGGTATACATTAACGAGATAAGAAAAGAAGAAAAGAAAGCAAGATCCGTTTTGCAATTGTCCTTGATGGACCAAAATCCCCATTTCCTATGGTATTTATCATCGTCTAAGATAATCTTATCTACTTGCATGTACATGCTTTCTTCATGCATGAAGGTCGAATGATTAAAGGCTAAATTGCGGAATCGGTAATCCCATATTCGATATTTTAAAATAAGAAAAATAAGGTTTTCAGCGTAGCTACAAGATCTCAACAGAAACTCAGTAGCGTGAAAACCTTTAAGACCAAGAAGTTGTCATGCTTTTTGTATTATTGCCACTGTTTTAGGACAATTTATGGACAGGTGGAAATTGTCTTCTACTACATTACATTCAGTGCAAGTTTTGTCTAATTTAATTTCCCATTTGGCCAGATGTTTGTTGTTTGCTACTGTGTCGTTTAATATCTAGAACTGGAAGGAAAGTAGTTTGTTATCGCGACATGAATCTCCTGACATTTTGATACTTTTGTTTACTATCCCCTTGTTCTTCTACATTTTTTAAGCTAGTCGGGGGTTGACTTATTTGTTTCACTAGTTCTTTATAAAAATCCCTGGACTTAAAATTTGTTACATTTAAACGCTGACCACTTCTAGTTGTAAGTGGTCAGCCTTCCTAAACTTCCTAAAGCACAGGTTTGATTAGGTAAAATTTGTTGTTTAATTGCTCGTTGAATGCTAGTTAATGTTAGGTAATTAACTTTGATGTTATATTTCCTCATTAGTTCATCGCATGTCAGCAATCTATTATTTTTATTCATTAGATAATCTAAGCAATAATTTACTACTTTTGACCACTTTTTCCTTGCATTAATTTTGGTAACCAAGCAAGTTTGAGAGCCATATTCTGTGATTGGATGTCAATCGCTTTTAGTCCACCCTCTATTGAACCCGTTTCATCAGATCTTTTAATAAGCTTTGCATATTCTTTAATTTTTCTTTTGAATATATTTGAATTTTTGGGCAACTTTGATTGAAAGCCAATATTTAAGATATAAAACCACGCATAAAATAAAAATAAATAATCTTTGGATATATAATATTATTTGTAAAGTCGAAATTAAATTTTAATGCCTACTTTATACAATATATAATATATATATACAGCAGAAACAGAATATATATATAAGTGTAATTCCAGCAATACATGGACCATTTTTGCTAAAAACCACAGCATTAGGGAGACCAAAAGTAGGTCTCCTTAATTCTTAGCGTATTTAAACTTTATGAAACTGCATAGTAAACAAAAAACGAATGATTCTACAACATAGTGAATATAATATATTCTGTTTTAAAATTAAATTTGTGTGCTACCACTCGATAACAAGCTAAAAACATATATTATTTTTTACAAATGGTCTCCCTAAGTGCTATATATAAGGCATGGTCCCCCTATGACTGGTTGAAGATATATATATATATATATATATATATATATATATATATATATATATATATATATATATATATATATATATATATATATATAAAACCAGTCATAGGGAGACCATGTGTTATAAATAGCACTTAGGGAGACCATTTGTATATTTTTTACCTTTGATTTTAGAAAGACAAAAATTACCAAAAAATGTTCCTATACGTTGTAGATAATGGGTGTAATTTTTTTCTTCTTGTCAAGGAGCAAAAAATAAACAAAAAAGTTGGTCTACGTATTTTATCTATATTTTCCTAGGCATTTTAGGCGACCTGGCTAAAACCACGGAATTTCCCGGGTCTCCGTAAGTGTGTGATTTAATGCTCTGTATATTTGGTCTCCCAAAGTAGCATATTTTGCTACTAGTTGGGTGTTTTTGAAGATTTGTTTTAAACCTATGTTGATTATTATTACAACTATTATTTGTTATGTATATGCATTGTTTATAACTTATACGCATGTATGACAGCCTTGAGAGATGATACTATACACATATTACCAATGACTGCGTCATTTGGTTCTACTTTGCATGTAAATATGTGCAAGCTGCTTCATGTTTCTAGGTTAAAATATTGTTACGTGACATTTAAACTCTGCAACATTACTTAAGAAAGCAACGAATTGAAGTAGAAATTAATGATAAACAAAATGTCTCTTCAAGTTGTATATATGGTCACCTTAAGTAGGTTTGTACACCTAGAAATATACAACCAACAATAAGGAGACCATATATGTTTCATGAATATGTGCAAGATTTTTATATTATTTTTTTAACCTATAATGTGTATTACGTCTTGTTTTAAAGTATTCGTTTCCTTAAAAAGATGCCTGTTTACAGTGCTAAATTGTCTTTTTCTTCAATTTCGTGCTAAACCAAATGTGTAAGCATGTTGAAAAGTTAAGGAAAAAATACTGGTTGCTATAATATTTTTAAATACTTAATATACAGCGGATTTCAAATGGCAGTTTTCTCTGTTCTCCTTTAAGCTGATTTTTCGGCACTTGTATTTATACAAGGTATAAAGTTTAGGATCAAATTGAAAGCTTGCTATCAAGTGTCAACACATAAATTCAATTTTGTTAATTGGTGGAAATAGTATGACATCTTCAAAATCTATTAATGATTTCGTTAAGAAAAACTGTTCATCCGTTTTCTTCTGCTTAAAATCAATGAAAAAATAGAAGATTTCTCACTAAAGAAACTACCCAATCTACGGTACAGTCTCTTGTTAATCTAGAATAGGTTATTGCAATAGGTTACTGTATAGTGTGTCAAAGTACAGTATTTCCAAACTCCAAAAGTTCAAAATGCCGCGGCAAGGCTTACTACGAATAGAGGAAGGTCTGATTACACGCGCCCTGTCCTCATGGAATTGCACATGCTTCCTGTGGAATTTAGAACCAAGTTTAAAAGCTTAGTCACTGCACGTAAAGCCTGCAATAGTAATAGTATCTAATATCTATCCGTTTCCTATCAAAATAACATATGTTCAACAGTAACTTTGGCACAAGGGTGTTTTCAAATTCTGCTCCGAAACTGAATTTAGTGGTCCCCCAGAGTACTTAAAAGCAGCAAGAAATGTTTCAGTGTTCGAAATGGGTCTCAAAACGCTTCTCAGAGAAGTTTCCAGGATTTAATTTAACTTATTATTCTGCGATTTATATCTACTAATTTTAGTGTCTTGTTTCGCATGTTTTACAAGTAAGATGCATTATAGTAGTTTGTTATGCATGCATACATACATACACGCCTTTTATATCGGTACCTTTGTTGAATTGCTTTCAAATGTATTTAATTTTGAGGCAAATTCTCTTTATTCTCAGTGGATCTTCAGGGCCCAATAACAACATTGATATAACTGTCAAAATGTTGATCATTGTATAGCAGCTTCATGTTGTCTCTAAACAAGTAATATAGAAGAAATGAGTGGTATAATGCATAATTCAACTGGCTTTTTATTACAAATAATTGCACAAATAATTGCCGTGTGTGTTGAACGTTTTTGTCCGGTCAACATTGGTAAACATTATTGACTTTGGTTTCGTCGATTGCATATTCATCCCTATCTTAATCTATATTACATTTTCAATGCTACTTTGCATGTTCAGTTGCACCTTCATTTAACTGTTTATGAGCATGCTGTTTATCATGCTCTTTAAAGCTGGTTTACTTTTTCATTTGCATGTTTGCAAATAAATGTTCATTTCAATATTCCTTTGCCAGTTCATTTACATGTTTGTATATTACATTTTCTATAAATACAATATGTAGTTGTATGTCACCAGTGGATCCAACATTTTTCAAAAGAAGAAGGCGCAGATAATGATTTCAAACTCATTTTTCGTTCAGAAACCTGAAGAAAGGAGCTTGACTCCATCCTCTTACTGGGATAAACTACTGCATATGCGGTAAAATAATTTTAATAATGCATAAAATGGATGTCATATTATGCAGAAAGTCAGGTAGCAAGGTGTTATTCATGCTTACACTAAAAGTTGCTGGTAATCTATCTTAAAGCTGCAAAACCGAAATCACCGTGAACTGAAAAAACCGGACCATCTATTCCTCAGCTGAAAATTTCCGGTCTATGGCTAGGCTAAGCAGGTGAGTGCTACTTTGATTTCAGTAATATTTGTCTTGCTGTACTGATTTTCTCCTTCAAATAAGTACCAAAATTAGGTATAGGCCTTTACTTGATGTAAACTAGTTACTTTATATAAACTATTAATTAGATATAAACCTTTTTTTTTTGGAAACTGAAATGAAATCATTTTGTAAGAAAAAGCTAAAAGTTACGTCTCATTTTATGAGATTATGACATAAGTCGAAGTGGGTTTCACTTCTTTCATACTGTATAAAAAATCTATTGCGAAGAAATGACCAGGTATGAGGCTAAAAACCCAGCAGACAATACTGCCAACAACCTCAGCTCAACAGAATAAAACCTGTGTAGATACAATGTAGTAGTGTAGTTACAAATCTAAATGAAAGAAGAAAAATATTTACGCACGATTTGGAAATAAAAGATGAAATTAAATTAGACATTGATTATAGCATAAGTACTTTAAAAAGCAAAATTGCTTCAGTCATGTTTATTGTAATGTAGTGACTTTTAAAGCGACATGTCAGAACAGTGTTAGTTCTTACTTGCCAATTTTCAAAGATAAAACTGTCAAATTAACGCCATTTAAGCTATTTCCAGACATCAAAGATTAATCCAATTTAAGTCATTGTCAGAATAGCAGTAAGTTATCAATGCTCAATTTACCACTCAAAACAAGCAGATTTCCGGCTTGATCGTTCATTTTTGTGAAATCTCGTCGAAGCTATATATGCAAATGTAGTGATACAATATTGAAAGTATGAAATTTTGCAACTTTGGAATTCTATTTGAATGGACTAAAATATGTCATATCTAAAACTAAATATTTTCTACGTCCGTTCTTTTCAAGTTGGAAGCTGGAAAATAAGCTAGCAAGTAGCGAAAATTACACTTGTGGATCACACAAAATATGAGCTCTTAAAATTCAGAATTGGCCATGAGGGATGTCAAGATCACCGTGGTACCTATTATATGACGTCTGTTGGGTCTAAAGGGATAGAGAAAGAAAGAGACAGAGAGAGAGAGAGAGAGAGAGAGAGAGAGAGAGAGAGACAGACAGACAGACAGACAGAGAGAGACAGAGAGACAGAGAGACAGAGAGAGAAAAAAATTCAAACGTCACTTTGCCTTTGGTTTTGATCCTGAATGTCGAGATTCAGATTCCGAAGTTGGTTACTCTGTAGTGAACTGTGCAGGTGTTCAAACGAGGATTTGAGCGCCCGTGCCAGCCAGTATTCGTGTTAAATAAGAGCAAAAAATGTCTTAACCAACACTTTGGAGATTAGGGTAAAAAATCACGGATTTCACGAGGATTATTACTCAGCAGCAGACACATGCTATAATCGCTTTCATTGTGGGCAGTTCTTTGATCAATATGACTATGCTGATATGATTTCATGCACCTTAATTTTCTAATCAGAGTGTTTGCCTGCCCTATAGCCGGCTTGAATGGCAAAACTCCAATATTCATTTTAGTATATAAAGAGCTCAGGAATTGCTAAAAGAAATTGAGATGAACCAATTAAACATACTACATTTTATCTGTTTATCTGTCTGCTTTAGTCCTAGCAGTTTCAGAGAAGTCTGCGTGACAAGATAATGGCGAGAAAAAGGAATCATGCGGAAAGTCTTTGTGACCAATAAACTAGTGCAGAATGTTGTTGTTGTATATTAAAACCGAAGCATTCTTCAGTAGCGTATACCAAACCAAGGAAAATGTGTGGCTGTGCAGTTACCACCAGCGAAAAAGTGAATGTTGTTTAAATGATCTCCAAAATAAATAATATAATGCAACAAATACACTGATGTCTTACAGCTGTTTGACACACAACATGTGAAACATGAGATAAAGAATAGAGAGAATACATATAGTCATACACTAAACGCATCAGTTTCTACAACTATAATGTCACTTAAGTTGTTGGTTATATTTCCAGTTAGCAGCACTGTATTTTGTCCGTGCTGTAGCTTCCTCTACATGTACTAGTCATACCTTTTTCCGAAAAATGTTGTGCATAGCCAAATAAATAAGAATCAGTTTCATAATGCTTTTTAATCGTATCAAAGTCACCACGACTAACTATCGCAAATTGTGTTTCTGTTTGTATGTAGTTATTTCCAGCAAGTCTGACTTCAGAAGAATTACCAACATTATTAAACCGAACCTTAGATCCTTTGAAGTCATTTACTTTTTGTGAACCAAGGTATTCTTCCAAGAAATATTTCTGGTCGCTATCACCTGTTTCTATCCGTATATAGTAGTCATAATTTATAACACATGGGTGACATTTCTGATAGAACATATTCCAGTGTTGATTTTTAAATAACTGACTACCATCACTTGAGGTTATGTATTTAATGAATTCAGATAATGTCACAGTGTAGCCACATTTTTGTTCCTCTTTCGTTAAACTGTCTCGATACTTTGCTAAGATCGTTGGCCCAACTTTATGCTGATAGAATTGACACTTGGGAGGCATAACCACAGCAAACTTCTCCCGGTAAGACGAATACATCCGTAGGAGCGGGTCACGAACTGTCATCACTTTACGGTAATTTCGAAGCTTATAGATTATCTCTTCATCAGTAAATTTTCCCATGCAGGTTAGGTTAAAAATGCGTAGATAGCGACCAGAATGTATGTAACCGGTGCCAAGATGCCTCGCGTTATCGGAATGGGCCGCCAGTATATATTTGTACGTTGTAGATCCGACTTTAGCGTTAGAACAGAACAGTATTTTGTGTTTATCATCAACAAGTAAATTATAAGAATATTTACGTCGTAAGTTTTCTGTCATAGAGAATATATCGTGTTGTGTATAGTAAAAATTATCTGGTTCCTGTCTATTTAACGCTTTGCATTGATTTTGAACAAACTTCCGACGTTGTGCGGGAGAACACTTGACTACTCTTGTGGTATTCATTATGCCAATTTTCGTACTCCAAACACTGTTCGCGTTTTCACTGACCTTGCTGTAAATTCTAGTCGCATGTAGTGTCGCATTATTCCCTTCGCTACGATTGAAAATCTGTTTTAAGTTAATATGTGTTGCATCTAGAACAGAAAGAAAACATTTATGTTCACATTGTTTCATTATTTTCTTTTCACTTAAATGAAAGCACATATATACCTATCTGCCGAACGGACTAAAGTAATAATCAAAACTTTATTCAAAGCAATGCGTTTTATTGCACCGAAAAGTGTTTTATTGGACACAAACTAAAAACAGATAAATATGTAAATAACAAAAAATTACTTAATATTGTAAGGATGTTAATCAGTGAGACATGACCTTGAATTTCCCATGAGGAAAACAGAAAATGATCATTTCGGTGTGCCTCATAATCTGTCCTTTTTCCTCGAAAATTTTAAGCCATACCAGGCCAATATTTTTGTGGCAGTAAATTTCAATGAGTCAATATTGACTACAACATTGACAACATTAAAAATTTGCAATAGCTCAATTGATCTGAATTCATTTTAGTTGTCACTTAATCTATTTTACAATATAATAAGATGACGCCTAGTTTTATATTTAAGATGTTAAATAGGTAATCTACCAATGTATCAACAGAGAAATCAGGAAGAAATAAAACAAAACAAACAACGAAGTACTGCCTTTTTAATATTATGTCTCGATACGTCCAAAATACAAATGTTTTATACTGGCATTAGTTCGATGACTTCTGGCCAATATTTCCCTTGTACGCTACGCACATTTGATACTGAACAAATATTTTACATTATTTTGTGGTCATATTAATACCATAATGTCTTAGACATGCAATATGTACTTTTTGCATTTATAGGGGGCATTCTTTTCTTGGGGCACAAATAATACTTAATTAGCCTTTATGCAATATCATAATATACATTTAAGTAAGTTGTATTTGATTGCGATGCATTATTTATTTGGCGCAATAACTAAAACTAATTAAATTTTTTATACTTCATTGCATAAAATTAATTAAATCTTTATACTTTCATCTTCAATATAATTTTATGTTCAATTCAGTCTTCAATAAAGATATCAGCTAAGAACAGAGCTGCTTTGAAGAGAGCATAGAGACCATTGAGACCTTGAAATTTGTTCAAAATTAATGTAAAACATGCTCCTACCCGCTATAATAGGTCCTCTATATACAGAATGTCATTGGAAAAGGATCCTCATTATTGGAGTAATAGCCCGAATTATTGCCCCCTCGAAGTCAAAAAATTTGCGGTTAGGGGTTAAATACTACTCTTTAAGCACCAAATATCAATCACTCAGTCGATTAATCAATATACATAAAAACAATCAAATAAATCAAGTAAATATATAGATTATGCATATAAGATACAGAATACAGACAAGTAGTAGCTAAAAACTGGTATGAATATTTACATTACCATCTATTATTGATTTATTGAGTTCTGTGTATAGATTTACATAAGTTTTGCAACAGTAATGAAACATTAATAAATGAACACTAATTACTCGGAATCAGATGAAAACTCAATAAAGGAAAATCATCTGTTCAATTAATATATACTGATTTTGCGAGTAAGATGACACTGAACAATAAAGTAACATTGACAAATGCATCATGCTTTCAGCTTACTGAGGGGACATTTCTTTTCTTAGTAAAATAGAATAAAACAGACGAACCTTGTAAGGACAATGCCTACTTAAAACTGAAATACGGCTCAAGGATCATTGAGTTAAAAAGTCAAGTTAGAATATAGATGCTCCGTGTGGTCTTTAACTTGGCTTGTGTTTTGGAGAATCTTTTCCAAACTTTCCCCTCTTTTTACAATTTTCAGTCATTATTTGATAAGGTACTCCTCAACCATTCTTTTATTTAACAAAAGGGTCATTTAGATGTTCTTTTTGTTCTCTTTGTGCTGTAAAAAGGAAATTTGGACATTATAATCTATGCAAAAGTTTTGACTGAGAATGGCTGCGTTAAAGATACAAAGAAAAGAAAAATTGCTGCACAATTTGTTAAATCCTTCACATAAGGGCCTATTACATTTCGAAATGCATGTATGCAAATTAGACTTTACCATTCATTCTTTCATATCATAATCATGTTTTCATGCTTTATACCAACAATACTGTAAAAACCGCTCAACCCCTATCCCTTCATAATATTATTTGAAAAATAAAATACCAATTTCATCTCAAACTTTCACTCTCTAATTTCTTTCTAATTCTCAATCCCAGCTATCAAACACCTATTTCGGACACTGTATACATACTTTGAGGACAGGTTCTGCAGTGGTTGATAAACAACTTACTGTCTCAACGTCTTAAAATAAGAAGTAAGTTATTGTTTGAAATACATCAGGTCAAAATGCAAAGATATTGCAAGTCAAATAAAACAGTCAAATAAAATAAAACATATTGCAAGTCAAATAAAACAGTTAATTACCTTGTTTTTCGTTAATCTTTACTTGATATATAAAGTAAAGTAAATATACTCCACAAATAGATGCGATATTTATCAAGAACTTTTGTTTTCCTTTTCCAGCAATAATCTTCATGTTTTTTTCTTGTTTTTGACCGTTAAAAATTTTGAAAACGTAGTTAGCTACTTGTCCATGTGTATTAGCAATAAAAGTGTCAATAAATGCTGTCTTAATTGAAAATTGATTATGACCTTTCTCTGTGTTTCTGCCTATCTAAGCAACAGACGCAGCAGGCAGTTGTATCAACCCAGAGTGATGAGAACCGTGCCAACTACTACCCAGAGTGATGAGGACCTTGATAACTACTATCCAGAGTGATAAAAACCATGATAACTACTACCTAGAGTGATGCGAACCATGATAGCTACTACGCAGAGTGATGAGAACCATAATAACTACTACTCAGAGTGATGAGAACCATGATATCTACTACCCAAACTGATGAGAACCTTGATAACTACTACCCAAAGTGATGAGAAGCGTGATCACTACTACTCAGATGATTAAAAGCTTGATGACTACTACGCAGGGTGATTAGAACCATGATAACTACTATCCAGAATGATGATAACAATGATAACTACTACCCAGAGTGATGAGAACCACTAACACTATTAACCATATAGTGATGAAAATCATCAATGCTACTCATCATAGTTATGTTATGTCAGTTCTCCACTTTTTCATCCACTCTGAAAATATGGTTCTGATGTAAAACTATTATGGCATTTATATACCGGTAAACATGAACTTAATCCTAATCTTTTTCGTTCTAAGTTTTGATGTAAAGGTTTCTTTTTCTATTTTTTAAATTTTATTTGCAATAAGTACATTATTTAAGAAATCATTGGATGACTTGTAAGTCATGCCATATTACATAGCAACTTTATTTTGTCTCAATAACCTTAATTCTAATAAGGTAATATAAACAGTATGCAGTAATATGTAACTTAACCCTTACCTAATATATATCAAGGCATTTCAAATAAACCAATGACACAAAAACTCAGCTGGTTACATGGCTGATGGGTAACCCTTCACGTTGCTTTCATGAGAAACGTTGCTCAAAGGCTACACCACTGTCAATTATATATTTATCCAAAAAGAAACTGATTAAATCTAACATAAAATGTCAAATACATATAAAGATATATATTAGTAAAATATGTCAGCATTTCAGCAATTAATGGTCTTCCATTGTAATATGTTTGTTCTAGACAGTATTTTAATTGGGTGTATTTATAACGCTGTCGTTGATGCAAATACCTGCACAGAAATTCGACTTGAGCTAAAATAAAATATCGCTCCAAGGAATGAATTGATGACTGATATTTTGAGTGTTGATATAATTAAGTGTAACTCGAAAGCGCTCTACTGGTATTTTATAAAACAAAAGCAAGTTAAACCTAGCTGTATACGACGATCGCTACAGTCAGGTATAAATCTCCAAGAGCTGGAATAGAAAAAAATTTTTTAAAGACCAAGTACCTAACACTTGAAAAAAGAAACACAAAAAATAGCAGGTTTTTTGTACAAAATTATACACAAAAATTATGCTTCTGATTACATGGTTGCTAAATTTGACGCATCTGTATCACAGATGTGCAGACAATGTAATAAAACACGAGGTTTAACTATTTACATGCTTAAGCTTAAAACATTTTTTGGGCAATCCTCCAACAATGGTTGAATAAAACTTTTCTGGAGAACTCTCATCAGGTTGTTTTAAATGCTAGAATAAAAATACTAGGGATACAAAAAAAGGGAAACTATAGAAGCTGTAAGATTCAATCTTGATTATGTTCTCCTTCAAGCCAAGTTGTATATTCATAAATGTAATAACGCGAATGAAGAGGTTTTTTCTACCGTCTCTTAAAATATTTAAAGCATGCAAAAACAATTGAAAAGATGTTGTATCATAAGGTGCACCGAAACTTAGAGACTTGAGACTGCGTCATTAATAAAAGAAGAAAAGAAAAATGTTTGAAATCATATAATGTTTAATGTACCTTATGTTAACTGAGTAGTACGTAGTAACAGTCTATGAAACTCTTGTGAAATACTTGGCAGCAAAAAAAAAACACTTTTGCGGCTTGTTACACAATGTATAAGCAACTTATGTTTGAAATAAAAGCATATAAAGTATATAAAATATAAATCTTTAAAATGCTACAGAAGAAGGCTTTGCAGAAAAAGTTTTTAAACTGGGACATTGTTTAAGCCAAAACACAGGCATCAACGACGCAATTGTATATTTGATAAGGATGTTTAAATGCGCATGTGGTTATTTGCGTGATTGCTAAAAATTGATTTATAGTTCACATGAAAAATCAATAAAAATGATTTTAAGCTTCCCTAACTTTCAAAATTTCAATGTAAATTTAAACAATTTTACAACTGGGATATATCTGGGGTAATGCTTGGGGCCTTCATTGTTTCAAGAAATGGTTAGAATTAATAAAGGTATCAACTTATTAAATGTCTGGACATGCATAAAAACAACCATTGTGGCTTTCGTTGGAAAAGCTCTACATTAGCCGAATTAGAATTGCATTATAATATTACAGACATTTGAAATAGGAAAGATTTTATAGGTTGAAAGCTTTTGACAGCATTGGCCATGAGTAAAATAATCGGATCATTGGAATACTGAAAAAGTAAAGCAGCAGTTAATTGGTTAGCCTGTCAATAGGGCTCAGAGCGTATAAAATAATGGTCGTAACTATCTCTTTTAAGTTATGTGGCAAAGGTGCATCATTGATCTATCATTATTTCTTACATATCATAACAAGAGTGATGCTCAAAGCCTACTCCAGAGAATGTGTACAATCAGACAGGTATATCATTGTTCCTGTAAGTGCAAGCGTGAGAAGCCCTGAAAGTATGTATGATTTTCAAGGTTGTTGCCGTTGTTTGAGAGCCATTTGATAACTTAGTAAACACAGCAATCTTATCACGAGTTTAGTTGAATGAAGAATGATGGTTTCCTAAAGATATTCGGTGATTTCAAACTAAACGTTTACCCGCAGCTTAACATTGACTCCTGCCCACTACCCACGATTTAGTTTTGACACACTACGAACACTACTCTACAACTTAAATTTATACTGAGGTACATTGCCGGTGATATTTTTTATGTCTAGACTTACAGATATAATATTTACACTATACATTGTGCAATCTTGTACTATAATGACCATGGGCCAACGCATTGCCCAGTTTGTATTATTTTTAACTGAAATCTGACTAAAAGAGAATGACGACATTTATCTAAAAAGATCTATTCCAGATGGTTTTAAATATATTGACAAGCCTCGAGAAAATAATAAACACAGGCCGAGCTGTCACACTTTTACATGTCTCTAATCTTAGCACTTTTGTTATTGAACAGACGAATATGAAATCTTTTGAATATGTAACTGCAAATACTAAGTCAAATAAAGTCACATTTTGTATCATTTAAAAAAAGGAAATAATATTCCTCGTACGCTTGTTTTGAAAGAATTATCGTCACTATTGAAAAAATGGTGGTTGATGGTAGTACTTTACTTGTTGCTGGTATTACAAATAAACAGTGAGATAACCATAATAACTCTGAGACAAACGTCTATAAAATTTTGCTTGATGAGTTTAATATTTGTCAATTCATAAATGAGCCAGCACCAGATCACGTTATCATTCGAAAAGATGATGAGTTCGTGTCCTGTTGTAAAGTAGAAGATCTTATATCTAATCACTCATTCATAAATAGTTATTATCCAAGGCCAAAAAATGGCAGAAATGGAAAAAAGATCATAGCATATATCAAAAATAATTGAATACAAATATCAGCTTTTAAGCAAGATATAGAAAAATCAAAACTAGAAAAGTTACTTTTAAATGATCCAGAGACATTTTAGACAAACGCACCGCTAAGGACTAAATTAGTAGCACATCTCGAAAAACTATCCAGGTTTACGAAGGGTATTAAAAATGCAAAACGTATAAAACGCAATACCGGAAATAAATAGCTATAATTATAGGAACAGGAAAAATGCAAGGTCCTAGTTTTAGAAAGGCAGTGGCAGAATCTGCATTCCGCTTTTGAAATTAATCCTTGAAAAATTTAGATCTTTAAATGAAAATCTGGATTACACTCTCCAAGCAGTTTCTGACGCAGCATGGCATCTCAGAGCATTTACAGAGATCTCTGAAGAAGAAGTCAGACGTTCTGCTTCCTCATCGAGCAATGCGTCATGCTCCCTCGATCCCATACCGACGGTCTTTCTCAAAAAGTACATCCAGCCACTGATACCGATCATTATCAAAATCACACAAATACATCATCAGAGCAAGGATATTTTCCAGAGGCTTTAAAACATGCCCTTGTACGACCCCACTTGAAGAAGTCAACTGTACCACCAAACGAGTTCAAGAACTAGACACCGGTTTCAAACATTCCTTAACTATAAAAGGTCTTAGGAAAATTGTAACTTCATGGCCACATGACAGAAAACCAGCTACAGGAACCACTTCACGGATCACAGAACAGAAACTGCCCTATTGAAGATCAAGCATGACATTTTGTTCGATTTAGACAAAATATCGCTTTTGATACCATCGACTTCTATGTTCTCGACTACGTGAGGATATTTGTGTTTGTGATACTGCTCGTAAATAGTTTAATAGCTATCACGATAGTAAAACTCAAAGTGTGACTGTAAACGTGTTTCTTCGGAATCGGTGACGTCAGTCTTTGGTGCACCCCAGGGCACTATCATGGGTGCAGAGGAGAAGCAAGTTTATACTAATCCAGAAAGTGATATTATCCGACGACATGATCTGCAGTTCTACACATACGCCTAGGATATATAGCTCAAGGTCTCATTAATTCTAAATGACCATGATGCTCTCGTATGTGCATTTTCAAAAATCGAACTATGCGCCAAAGAAATTAGATTAGATGGATTAGACGACACCAAACATGCTCCAACTAGATGACAATAAAACGGAAGTATTAGTGATAACACTAGTTCAAAACCGGAATACTATAAAACTCGAAAACAAAAAAGCAGCTGATGCAAAGATTGAACTAACAGATCATGCTCAGAATATCGGTATAATATTTGATGAAACTTTGTACATCACACGCCACATTAGTACATTATGTAGTTCAAGTACATACCAGCGCAGAGGCATGTAAACACTGGCTCACTCATTTATTACATCAAAACTGGACTACGCTAATGCAAGCCTATGTGGTATTCCAAACTTTGAAATTAATCGACTACAAGGGACACAAAATAATACCCATCTTTTAAGATTCGCATTCAATCAGTGTTTTCGGCTTGACTAGTCAGTTTTTATTTAATCTTATAATGACTTATAGGCTTTTAGTGTGTGATTTGTAAGGCGTCAAAGAATATAATTTATAGGTTTTTGACACCCTAAATACTTGTATGATATGATGTATGATGTGATATAACTTTCTACGGAATTGTGGGTAAATGTGGGTACGATCTGATCAGAAAAAGCACTTACTCAACAAGTCAGATGAAAAGACAGCTATTTATATACGCATCTGGTGTAGATGCATTAAGAAATACACTTATTAGGATCAAACTTAAAAACAAGACTCCCATTTTTGTAAATAAAGCAACAGATAACAGGTTTTGACCAAGAAAAACCACCCCAAGTCAGATCCTAGCTCTTATAGGAACAATCGATGGAGTCAAAGACAAGTTTACACACGTTCGTCATGGATCTAGACCATGCAATGTGCAAGCTAATGAACGTTTACAAAGAGAAACTCAATTTTAGAGTAAGAAGTGTGAGCAGAAGAGCAGAACACAATGTTTTAATAGATCTAGACTTCACTGATGATCAGGAGAAAGAGCAGGCTCAAGAAATGTTCATACGCATCTCGAGGATAACTAATGTGACCACGTTCATGCCGCATAACTAGTGTCTACAAGTGATCATCAAATAAGTGATGGGTCAACACTGAACGTGATTGGAGAACTTACATACCGTGTACCTCTTGTCATTGGTTGAATTGCGGATGTCAGACAGAAAATTACACGCACGTGGGTGGTATGTAGTAAACTGCAACATAATTGGCGTATATCACTATCCAGAAATTTTAAGCTGTTAGGCTCTTCGGTAGAATCTGTCCCGCTCTACGGATGTGAAGCATGGAATTTAACATCTCTGCACAGCAGTAAATTAGATAATTAGGAACCGCACTTGGGAAAAGTTGGGAAGATCTTATCACCAATAAAGAATTGTATGGTGAACTGAATAAGTTGACTGATAAAAATAGAAGCTGGAGAAACTATGGGGGACGGCCATCTGCATCAAGAAGAGGTACCTTCTGGTTCAGCACTATGGATTTAGACCAATGAAAAACGACATAGAGGTCGTCCTGCATGTCCAACAGCTTTACGAGGACCTTGGTCTGTTTTGTCAGGGAATTCTGAAGTGTGACGCACGATCGATTACGTTGGTGGCTCGACTTCGGTAGCTTCACAGTGTATTAGTTAATTAATTAATATTTTCAATGTTTCATGACTTTATTAGATTATGCTCGTTTTTTTTCCTAAGAGAGTGTTCTATTTTATATTTTCCTAAATTTAATCTTTTAAGTTATTGAAGAGCGACTGAAAGTAAGTTTGAAATACACAATTAAATTTCAAATGTTGGTGCTTTATTTTAGTTATTTTAATGAATTTTACAGTCTGGCTGTATAACTGAATAATATTTTGCCTAATTTGGCTCAATATTAACTAACTGACACTCAATAAATTTAGTTGTTTTTTACAATATGCAACAACGTGTTAATACCGTTTCTAATTATGTGCATAGATTAAATAACCTCGCTTGACTCACTGAAAGTTCATCCCAGTGTAGCTTTGTGCAAGTAAACACAGAAATATATTGTCAAGAAAAATCTGCAGATCAGTGTTATCAGTTCTGCAAATCAGCTCTGGGCATACCAGAATGAACATCAGTCATGCCTTCATATTGTCAAGAAATATATGCAGATCAGTGTTATCATTTCTGCACATCTGCTGTGGGTATACTAGAATGAACATCAGTCATGCCTTCATATTGTCAAGAAAAATCTGCAGATCAGTGTTATCAGTTCTGCACATCAGCTCTGGACATACTAAAATGAACATCAGTCTTCATGGCTAATGGAATATCATATAATAAGCATGCTGACGCTGCGACCATTGCGATTGTAATCTTTGTGCTCCCTGTCATTTTGCTGCCTAATATTACTACAGAATTTAAAATAAAACCTAAAATTTTTAACTTTTATGCAAAATTAATTCTAAAATTTTTAAGGTAAATAACATATTATTATTCTGACATATTGTTCAGTAAAACACTTAGCGACTGTTTCTATATTTATGATATATATCCTTTTTATTTGTCCCCTTGCAGTGCAAATTGCCAAGAGAACAAAATGTTGTAATTTTTCGCTTTTATTGCGGTTCCTGTTTTTATTTTTTCCTGTAAAAATAAAGACAAACGATATCTTAATTCTATATCCAAGAGATGAATATTGCATGATAAATAAAAGAACTAAAACACCCAAATACTATCTATTGCTTAGAGTGAGTGATGTATTATGCAATCAATTCATGGCAACAATAATAATGGAATACGTAAAGTACATGTAACGTACACATTAAGTACAAAGGTACTTACAGTTATGTTATTATGTTATGAATAACTACTGGATTAATGTGTAACTCGCAGCAACGTACCAGCTATTCAATTAATACATCAGGGCACTTTCCTTCATACACAAGTGGGAATTCTATAGAATAGAGAACTGTTTGTCATGTCCCCTCATTTTCACAAATCTAGATTGAAACAGGTAAAAAATATTCCACTCTCATATAAATGTTATCAACATAATTTCTTTTAATCAAGATAAGGCTGTCGTACATGACTATGGTAGCAAAGCATAATTCATCCTAGTGTCAATGTTATCAATATAATTTACTGTCTTCAAGATATGGTTGGCGTAAAGCTTTTCCATCAAAACCTAGTTACGTTGGATAAAAAAATGTACAGCACTTGACATACACAGCACGTGACATTCGTGCACACAAACCTAAAATTGATATATAAATAGTAATTGAACTTCAACGTAACTTGTGATTATTAGTATATATCCCTGAAACTTTAAAGGCTATTTTATAATCTTACTGCATGTCACTCTCTGGTTTAGAAATGGTTGGTATATATCTATTCAGCTTATTATACTTAATATACTATTTCAATTAGAAACATTTTGTATGTTTTCTCATATTTTTATTTACTTTTACGTATTTATTTATACACGAAGATGGGCTAAATCAATGAGCACCAGACATAAATTTTTAGTCATCAGATTGATTAAAATGTACTTATTCATTTGTTTTGATTATGTTTAATAAACGAACCTGCTGCGTCGTTTGAGTAGAACTCCAACAGTAAGCAGAATACACAGGGTTACTATGGCAACAACACACATGGAGATAACCACACTAGTGTGGTCCGACACGTCGAGTGTGTCTGACAGGTTAGTAACTTCATTAAATGTCAATGACGAGTTAACATTTTCCGCTGATTCTGCCAATGCAAAAACGGATAAAATTCGAACAAAGAGCAACCAAATTGACTTAGTATATAATATAAATCTATCATGCAACTTACAAATTCTCATTCTTAATCTCATCCGGCCTCCCCGTTCAAAGAATGAAGTTTGTTCCGGCAGAATAAAAAAAGCACCATTATTATTATTATTATTATTATTATTATTATTATTATTATTATTATTATTATTATTATTATTATTATTATTATTATTATTATTATTATTATTATTATTATTATTATTATTATTATTATTATTATTATTATTATTATTATTATTATTATTATTATTATTATTATTATTAATTTTTCAGAATTTAAAACAGTGTTTGTGCACTCACTAGAACAAAGGCTTTCACAGGCATCTCTGTTTTGTCCTTGACAGATGAAGTCACACGGTTGACAGACGAGAGTTCCAGGGTCGCAGTAGTTGTTGTCGTCACAAGACAGGTCTACTCTGCATCGACTAAAAAGTGGCATTGCCGCTGGAAGGTTCTGAATGTAAAGACTGAATGTAACATTTTCATGCTATGTTGAAGGGTCATTTTTTTCCCCAATCTTAAGTTTGAAATTGGTGTAGAAATTTCTTAGGCTGTACCATTGTATCTCTCTTTTGCTACCATAACTGCTAAATAAATTGTAAACGAAATGCTAAACTTGTAGAGCTTATTGTATTTTTTATGTAAAGAGATACGATCAGTGATATCTAGGTACTTATGTCAATATAGCCTTTGGTTGCATTAGAATTTATAAATTAAATAGAGATGTTATAAGTCTTATCATGCCAGTTTAGAAGAACCTTTTATAATATTCAGTGATGTCAATGTATCTAGTTCATTGATATTTAGCCGAGTTTTGTGCTTACCAATTCATATATTTAGCCCTCAGCCATGAAATGTCCGTCCGTTAACATTTAAATTGTGAACACGCTCCAGGTTACAATTTTTAGTCAGTCGCTTAGGTATTTTAAATATAGCTTTTATATGGACCAACGCAGATTCCTATTGTTTATGAGTCATATCCGACCAAGGACAGTGGCTAAGCTGGACTTGGAAATTTTCTTATTTGTATCATGTTTGCTTGACATGTGGCTTGTGAACACTCTCTAGCCTACAATTCTTTACCAATTACTAAGATATTTTGGATATAGCTACTATATGGAGCAATAAAGATCTCTATTGTATTTAAACCATATCTGCCTAAGAGACAATGGCTCAGATATGGACTCAGCTGGACTTTGAAATTTGCATATTTCTTCCATTATCAGGTTTGGTGACATGTGGCTTGTGAACAACACTTTCTAGCGTACAATTCTTTACCACTTACTAAGATACTTTAGATATAGCTAGAACATAGACTAATAAAGAATCCTATTGTTTATAAGCTATATCCGACCACGGACAGTAGCTCAGCTGAACTTTCTCATGGTAAATGTATTTGTTTTTGTTCATCTTTCTTTTCGGTGTTAAAGGTTGAAATGAGCCTGTGACCGGCCTGAAACCTACTATTTTCCCTGTTTCGAATGTTCCGACTGGCTGAGGGCTTTGCATCTCTGATGCCTTTATTTTTGCATGCACTTGGTACGAAAGATAACGGGAGTACTCTAGATTTGAAGTTTTGATACTACAAAACTGGCATTTCTGGTACTAAAGTTTTGGTTTTTTGTATCACAGAATTGACGTTCTGGTACTACAAAATTGGTGATCTTGGTACTCAAGATTTTTGGGTGTTTTGGTACTACAGAATAGGTGATCTTCATGCTCTGGATTTGATGTTGTGATATTATAGAACTACCGTATTTTTTGGCACTCCAGGTTTAGGCGTTTTGGTACTACAGAAGTGGTGATCTTGATACTCCAGATTTTGACGTGCTATTTTGTGTTTAGGTAATGTATTTAAGTTTACAGATAATTCATCCATTTCTCTCAACTTGCATTAACAAAGAAGTAAAGAGTAGATAAAAATAATATTTAATATGCACAACATTCTTTCGTGAATTGAATTTCGGTCTTTCTGTGGAGTAAATTTTCTAATATCGAATTTTAAAAAATTTTCAATAAACAGCACAACATTATTCTAATATAATAAAACATACATCGGAAATAGACCTGTATTAAAATTAAAGTCACTTTTCAATGGTATTTTGAGATTTTTGTAATGTATTTTCCTAGATATATCTAATGTTCATGCATTGTTTTATTTAAACTCATATCGATTAGCATAAGTAATTCTTGATCGTGCTGTGTACCTGTTGATTACCTATTATCCTTTTAAATAGACTCTGACGTCACTTAGAGAAGAATAGATATTTTATAACAATGATTATTAACCATTTCTGAGATTTAAGGCGGTTTCCAGCCATGTCTTTTCGACAACTTCGGTATTTATCCAAGTTTGTTAAAATAACCAGTTGCTGATCAAAAATACTACTAATTTTTAACTAATGCTAAAACATTAGCTAATGTTTAACCAATAATGGAGAGCACTTTATATGAAAATCGAATCTCATATTATAGTATTCGTCACATAACTTGATATAATGGAGATACATGACGACTTTGTACCACTCTGTATCAGAGGCCAGCTTACTACCATTCTCCTTAGAAAGGACTTGAAGACGTATATAGTTCAAAAGATATAAAGTACTCTAAGTAAATAGGTACAATCAGGTACAATTTCCTTGATATGGGACAAGCCTAGAAATTATTATTTTCTGTAGCTGACCCTTCGGTCAACCGGAGCAGAAAAGTTGCGTAACCCTAGATATGCAGGCATATATGTAATCACGAAAGTTTTAAATGGCTGTCAGGGCCTCAACAGTCTGAGATGCCGGGTTGACTACTTTAGAGTTGCATAAAAACTTCATTGACAGATTTTACGAATTACAACGGGATATAAAGGTTGTTGTCCCTGTTATATTTAATGCATTTTCTTGTTTATTTCAAATTACTTTGTTTAGTTCCAGGCGTATCTCAGTAAGAAATTTGTGTAAATTTGATCAAAATCCTTGTATATGTTATTCTATATCCTTTTGAACTTATAATAACAAATTGCATGAAATAATTTAAGTTTATCTTTAAACCAGAAAACCAAAATGAAATAATAATAAGCAATTATGTTCAAAGGGATAGTGTGCTAGCGAAAATAAAGTCTATTTCATGTTGTTTTTCTGCTTTAAATTACGGAAGGCGAAGGGTCTGATTTGCCTTTTATATGTTTTCTTTGACCTACTCTGACGCTATCTGATTAGAAATTTATTGTATTATAAACTTAAAGATAAGAAAGTATTTATAATTATATTTGAAGTAAAGTAGTTATATTAGCAACATATGTTTGGCTGATTTCATTCTGAAGTAAAGATCTCTTATAAATTAAATTAATGCAAATTGATAGAGAAGGTATCCTTTCTGTGTTGTCGTTTAGGCATAAATGGCAGAAAATCTCTAATCATTTAGACATAATTGTTAACTTCTAGTTTTTACCTTGATCGTGACCGCGAAGGTCAAAGTCACCGAGATATCTTTTATGCAACGTCGAGAATACTCTCAGAATTCTTTAGCCGTTTTCCTGGTAATGATCAAAGATTGGCTTTTTGACATTGATTATGACAAATATGTATGTTGAGTATTTATGCTAAAAGAATGGAACAATAACTGTTACACCTGATTTCGAAGAAGGGAAAAACTTGATTTCTTGTTTATTTGTTTTAACTTATTTTACTTCGCTGCTAGATTCCAACATCATTATTTTAATTGGAAAAAAGAAAAACAACATGAAAATGTTAAAATATTATTCCTCTTGGAATTGATGACCTCTCCTGTAGTCACCGTAAAACAATAATTACAATTATATTGTGTCGACATTGCTCGAGTTCATCTTCATAAAGTAGGAGCAAATAAAGTCGCATTTCTAAAATGGAACAAAAACATGCTATGTCAATGTATTTTACTCAATTGTCAAGCAACATAATTCCTTCCATATGAAAGCTTGGTGTACAGAATTTCAGAATTTATGCATGAAAAAATTTGTTCTGCATTATCAGTGGGTTTTTGGAAGAAAATTTAGTTTTCAATTGAGCAACCTGATAAAACTTATTGACTTTATTGTGAAATATCTGATAATGTCAAATAGTAGAAAAAATAAAAAAACGTAAATTTGCTGTTAAATAACTCAATGAATTCGTAACGCGGCTACCCAAGACAAATATTGAAAATAACATTTAAATGTGCTTCAAGGGAATATACTTTTTTGCATAACTAACACCTGTCTACATTAATACTGGAAAATACGTTTCGGGATAAACAGGTGAATTGTTTATATATATTTGCTATGCGTAGTTTGCGGTGGCAGCTGCAGGCCAGAAATTTATGCGCTGCTCAGTGGCAGTAAAGCATTGAGGTGTACATGCAAAAACAGCTGCCTGCCATTGTGTTTGGAAGTACTTATCGGAATTAATAACTGAAGTGTTCATATATTATGCCTATGTAGTTTGCGACGGAGGAGTAAAAAGTTCAAAAGCTAAAACGATACTCAGTTGCAGAAATCGGTCTAGGCACACATGACAGAACACGTTGAAGATAAAGCAGAACAAAGTGTTTTTATCAGCGACACCATCTAAAAACAGTGTTCCGCTATTTCTACTCATGTTCCTTAATGTTAAAAACATTAACACGATTAATATCCATGAAATGCGCAAACCCATTACGTAACATTTGGAAATGAAACAGCGTCTATCTTTCGATGTTGTATAGATGTCGGAGAAGTATTAACTAATATTTCCATGATTTTTTTCAAAACCGGTCACACACGATACGTATTTTCATGAGGCTTTTCAAAACCGATCACGCACGACACGTATTTCCATGAAATTTTTCAAAACCAGGTGGAAAAAATTTGTGCACTCTTGAAGTTCTCATATTTTATGACAGCATTAGAGTCTCCTGTCAAAATGGTCAGCCATTGCTTCTTTATGAGAGAGAGAGAGAGAGAGAGAGAGAGAGAGAGAGAGAGAGAGCTGTTGGTTAGACCGTGGTTAGGTGCAATCATAAACAAAGCGTAATACGAGTTAATGTTGTGGTTTGTTAGAATCAACACCGCCAACTCAAACTGTTGTTCTGTCGACTTTATTCCATTTATTGGGACGTCATGGCCTAAAGGGTCGACAGTGAGCTCAAAATCGAACACTTCCAGTTTTTTATATAATGGTCAACTTCTGGTCTTTGAAATTGACCGTTGTTTAGGTATATGGGGTCCAAAATTATTAGAATCATTACTCTGGCATTATTCATTTTCGAGATGTTAACCACGGTCGAGGTCCCTCTTATTGACGTCTTAAGGTTAGGATAGGATAGAAATTGAGGTAAAATCGCTCCAAGTCCAAGCAAACAGTACTCACAGACAAGAACCAGAACATGAAAACCAGTAGACTACCAGGAAGAGAAAGGCGCAAAACAGTAAGCAGAGCTTGCTAGTAAAGGTTAACAAAATCAGCTAATATATAAAAAGTGTCCTTAAGTAAGCAAAGTGGATGGTAGAAAATCAGCCGAAGATTTGTTTTTGTCTTCTTTTATCTCAAGTATACTGACCTCAAGATATACTTTCCTTATCTTTCCTAACAAGAATCTACTTATTAGACTAACATTAAGAGAAAGGCACAAGAACAATCAACTACCATATCCAAAGTGTCATTAAGATAAGCAAAATAGATGTTAGAAAATCAGCGAAAGATTTGTCTTTGTCATCTTTATATATATATATATATATATATATATATATATATATATATATATATATATATATATATATATATATATATATATATATATATATATATATATATATATATATATATATGTATATATATATATATATATAAGTATATATCAGATATACTTATCTCAAATTATACTTTCCTTATCTTTATCTTGATGAGTTACTTTTATCTAGGGAGATAAAGAAACATTAAACAGTTTGCCAATATAATAAATAGTAGAATATCACAAACTTTTCAGCCTGATTTAAGTCAGACAAGACAATGTTTTTATGGATTCCCAAACCTTTCTCAGAACTTTTTGCCAGTTCGAAAACTTTCTAAAAACATTAGAAAAGTAGCTTTGCTACTTGCGCTATAAAACAACATCATCCCCCACACCCCCTACCTCCACTAAGAACAGTGCGAAACTTAAGCTCATAATTTATGTGAATACTCTATGTACTTAAAATGACCAGGCAAGATTTTATTCAAGATCTTATCAAACAGATGGAACTTTTTTGTCATTTACAGAGTTCATAAATTATTTTCACATAAGAACAAACGTTTTAAGGTGTTATTTCAGCTATTAAACACTTTGGGTTGGTGCAAGATGTAAAAAACTAACAAGCCAAGACCGCTTCTGGATCTCGAAAGTAACGTGTTTAGATTCGTAAGTGAACAAAAATAGATATTTCATTGGCAAAAAGTCGAATGTACTACAATGACTTTTTATTCCTTGAGTCCTCTACACCAGCTTGGTGAGAATGTGGTTTGATAAAGCAGAAATATCAGAAGAAATAATTTTTCACAGTTTACCCTTATGTAGGGAAAGTATAAAAAAACAAAGGTACTATGATTCCAATTCAAAGTTATACACAATCTTGTTTAATACAGGGACTAATTTAAAGATACCCTTGGTCATGCATTGATTGAATGTAATATTACAAAAACGATCGTCAAAGAGATATTTAATTTAATTGAGCCTACGAATATAATGTTACAAAATTTAAGCAGAACAGAATTTCTTTTTGGTTCCAAGAACCCGACGTTAAATATGATCTTAGTACTTACAAAAATATATATATTTGTCAGGCAAGAGCAAACAAGAAAAAACTTTCTTTGATGTTTCGTCTTAACGAAATATTCAAATGAATAATAGTTGATGTAAAATTAATATCGGTAGATAGATACCACAGAAAATATAACCAATTTAAAAAATTAGTTGGCAAAGTAGACCAGTACTCGGGAACATCAGTTAAATAGTTGATAAGAGAGTTGGCAGAAGGAGAACAAATAAAATAATATTCGTATACATTTATGTGTATTGGCGTTCCGTTTACGTTATATGCATGTCTTTGTTATGTCCTGTAATTAAGAAATAAAAGTATTAAAAACAAAAAAGTAAGATTTTGAATCCACACGTCGCTCTTATAAAACCAACACAAGTATATTTCAATGGTCTGGGTATTTTGCAAGTAAAGCACACAAGTGGCTACTGGCAAACGCGAAAGGCTTGAAAATCTTGTTGCAGCTATTACACGTTTCATTTTTCGCTTCATTTTTACACGTAATAAAAAAGTCACTTTGTTTTGCTTCGCGATTTGATTTTTTAAAATGACAGCAAAGGAGGAAACAAAAGGCAAGGTGCACAACTTTAGATCAAGTACTATATATGTGCAAAAAAGGGGATTCATAGAGCCAGAGGAATAGTGAAGACATAATGACGGATCAGTGAAGGGAAACAACAACTACGGAAATTACAACTTTACAACGATGGCTGTTTTCACTTCTATGCATATAAATTTCTTTCAGTACTTTTGTGACTACAAGCTTTAACAATTAGATTGAATCTCAAATAGTTGATACAATTAAGCCGAAAAATTGGGTTATATTATATACTTAGCTTAGAGAAAGGGGCTCTCAATACTCAGAAAGAATATTATGAGTCTCATCAAGATTAAGGGGTTTTCAATCTTCAGCTACAGACAGAAAACTGTGCTCATTTCTAAATGATTCTCTATGTTAGATAACCGGTATGTAACTAATACAACTGCGCGTTGTCCGATAAGCATTTGGCAAGGAATTATTTCTTGTAAAGCTATTAAATAGTATTTCTGCCAACAATAAGACAGCCGCAGAAAAGTATCCTCTGAGGAGCTTCAGCACACGTTTATGGTTGATACTTGTAGATGTTGATTCATAACTTTTTGAGCTTATAGAAGAGTGCCAATTGATTGTGTTATTAATTGTATTATTTCAAGTTTTACATGGAAACTCAGAGATAGGATCACAGCCAAATAACCAATAGGACTACCTCAAAAATTGCACCACATCTCAAATTCTACCACCTCAAAAATAGAACCATCTTGTAATATTTGCTTTCATGGCTTTCGTAATGAAAATGCCACAAATAGTACCACTCTAAACATCAGCCACCTTTTTGGTTCCATTTATTGTCTTACATATTATATTTTTGTTTATATTTGCGTCTTCTCAGGCTTGGTGTCGTCGGCTTGTGTTTCAACGTGTTTATCAATAAATGAAAAAAACATCGCTCTCATCCCTTACCACGCGTGTCACCGCAGCAGTAACAGGGGTAACTGCAAGTCCGTGTAACCAGTATGGCAGGCAAGGTATGGCAGGCACACAGGACTTCCATAAACAACACACACGCTAACTGATACTACAAAAAAGATCATGATGAGCATAATCACAATGTACTCATGCAGTCACTGTGGAAAACCTCACCGGTCCTGAGCATTGCGCTCGAACTGGTCGTATGTGATAATTCAAAACCTAAATGCTGAGAGACTCGATTTTCTATAGGATCATTGTTATTTGCTATACAGAAATGTCTTTTTCACAGATATATTTTTGAAAAAATATATATATAGTAGTTTCGGAAAATTTACTAAAAAAATCTTATTACCAAAAAAAAACTCATACTAAAAAATCATTGTTACTCTCATTTTACAAAATAAATAATTAAAATATCTTTCTAAAGTAGAAGCCTGAAGTGTGCACTTTTTAAAGTGTGTGGGACTTATCAAGACAGAGCTGTTGGCAGTGTGAATGTGCTTAACTATGAGACATATATCGGTGCAAGGACAGCATTGACAATAGACATGATCACAATAGTAACCTCCAGAACATCTCAGGCTTCCACCGCGGTAAATCATGTTATATGGCGCCATTCTTCAATTTATTCTTAAAATCTTACATTTACGACATAACATCCAACACAAATTTTAAGATTTAAATTTTTAAGTACCATTTAAAATGCTGTACTTGCGAAAATAGTGTTAAAGGTTTCCGGCTCAAGCAAAACACGGCTAGAGCACCTGAGCACGGACATCGCACTATTGTGTTGTATCGACATTGATATTGAGCTGTACTGACACAGATATAACGGTTTAATCAAGAGAAAATATTCGCATACAAAGGCAAACATTATGTTTCATTCCCCCAAGTGCCATTTTATATATCATAAAGATAGAGATAGTTGATCTTTGCTAATTCTATTGCTTCTTCTACTTCTATTCGTATTTATATAAGCTGAAAAATTAAATGCTTATTTGGCAGCATAATCTCAATTTTGAGCTCAATCATTCGTGTTTAGATTATGATGTCAAAAATGTATTTTAGATAACATTATTTCTGTTTCAATTTACATGTTTGCATCTGCAAGTGATTAAATAATTTTTATGCCAAAATATCCGGTTTGTTTTTATGTAAAAAATCCAAAAGCAATATCTATAAATAAAATAATGACTGCTCCCTGATGCAAAATATTTCTTTTAATTTTTCCTGTACAAAAGGGAGCTTCCTTAGATCCTTTTCATGACAGGCTCCGGGTGAGCTGTTACAGTGTCTAACTGGCGAATTAAGTACATTGATAAGCTGCGCAAGATCGCCATTGGAGCAACTGAGAAAGTGTAAGGTTGTGTGGATGTGATTGTCTGTATATTCTAGGACTTCTACAAAGAAGCCAAAGAACGTCAAACCTGGACTTTCTTTTCTTAACTTCAAGTAAACTTATTCCTATCAGAGGTTTGCTCTACATTTTTCACTCTAGATTACTTTTTTATAAATCGATGAATCTCATTCGTAAATGTTCGTGGTTATTGGATGTGATCGTAGATCACACAACTCCATATCGGTTGTCCGATCACAGCCCTACACTACAGAAATACAAGCACGTTTTAGGTAATTTCAGCTTACCCTCTTTACGCAATAAAACAACTGTCGATTTTGCAAAACATTAATAATTAAAAGTTTTTTGTGGAAAGAAAAAAGACTCATTTTATCTGTATATCAAGCTACTCTACACATTTTAGCTCGACAGAATCGGTTCAGTTTGTACATGTGCCTTTGATTCGGTTTCAGTTATGATTTGGTAAGGTGGTAATTCTGCGACGAACCGATGATAACAAACATTTAGCAGATATTGGCTAATCTTGAGCCAGCATGAAGCTATTACTGAACACTAAGAGAATGTTGTCCATTTGGTCAATATCTCAGCAAATTAGTAAAAATATGGTTACTGGCTGTTTTGATTACAAATAACTGCAATATCTATCGGAATTGGAAAAATGATATTGGCCTTGGAATTGACCACTGTCATACCAGCATTTACTGACGTCAGAGTCCAATTGCCATTGTGTCTGGGTTGAGTTTGATGTCTGTTTTATTTGCTCTTGCTCTGCTTCATGACATTGTCGAAGCTCTCAGCAACCGATTTTCCAGCAATTACCTGGTCACGACTAGGTTCTATTGGTTACACTGAGGTTGACGTAGTTATCAAGTTCATTATTATTACTGATATATATTTTGCTTTATGTTTTCGATTTTTTGCACTGATACCCGAATATTATGCAGTGTTTATGTTATTGTTCATGCATGTTCATCATGTACCGGTGTAGGCTGGCAAAATGATTATATCTCATTTACTTACCTCATATTCCCTTCCCTACTTACCTTATACAAGGCCGTATTTTATATAAGGAACTATAACACCTAGATATCTAAGATGTAGAGTCGTTTGTGCGGGAATGGCCAAACGTAAGCGCGGAGTTTATCCGGCAAGCCCAACCCGTGCGGCAAGGCGCTCATATGGACCTCTGTTGAGCTGGAGAGAGGTCCGGATTAAGCGTTTCCCGTCACCTTCTACGCGTTAGGGAGAGGGTGTGGACCTATGCGGCGAACCACAGACCCCTTTTACAAAATAAATAATAAAATAAAACATCTACCTTAAAAAAACGAGAACCTATTTCTCAAAGGCCTAATATCAAACACTTTTCAAAATTAACATTATAAAATCAATTTCTCATTTTGAGTAGAATTTTAAAAATCTTTCTAAACTTTCTGAAGAACCTTTTTGCCAGTTCAAAACCTTTCTGCTAAAAGGACATACTCTTGCTACTTACACTACGAAGCGACATCCTTAACACTCTCCTATCTGTCCCTGACCACAACCAAGGATTGTGTGTACCTGCAATTGTTGATATATATGTTCAGTGCATTTAAAAGTACAACCAACACAGCATTGCACTTGGTTAAATCTATAAAAATAACGAACGCGTCATTTATGTAATGCACAGTGTGGCTCTTGATACATGCAAAACTTCTTCCACGCTGACGTATTATAGTGATCGATATAAAATATCAGTGTTTTTTTTTTGCGTCGCGCATCACCAGGGAAATAAAAACAAAAGGAAAAAAGAGTTAAGTAGTGGTTAAGTTCAAATATGCTCTTTTTAAATATTTGCCAGCTTTTAAATACTGGAGACACAGGGTGTATCCCGACTTGGAGAGGCGAGAAGGCCAAGCGAACCCATCCAAAAATAGAAATCTAAACTGGAAAATATTGGCCGGCTATTTTAGGTGCGGGGTCGAAAGGACGAACATCTGATTTTCAACGGCTTTCTATTTTAAAAAATCTGGAGAGGCCAAAACGAATCGAATGGGGCATATATATCTTCAAGTCCAATTTTTAGTGAACATGCACCACATTGTTTGAATCAGTGCTAAACATTTGCATTCCCCCAACCCCTAAAGTAAAACTGAATAAAAATAAGAATCAAAGTTCCCTTTATGCGGCTGAGCACCTGCAGCCTTGTAGCCGACATGCTTGTAGCCGACATGCTGGACAAAGCTGATGTTGTGTTTATGAGCAAGGAACAAGCCAAGTCCCCGGGCCTTACGAGCAGACAGTTACGATCTTTAGCAACTGTTTCGTAAAAATGACGTGAGACATTTATTTTGTGCACTTGCACTAACAGAGACTTAATGGTAAAATCCAAAAGTCACAATTTGGGTCATCATGAACCAGTTGTTGATTCAGACGGTTGGTGTGTGATCGCCGGTTAATTTACATTTAAAACGGTTTTCTGTTTTGTTTTCTAAATTACAGAGCTATAATTCTTCATCTGAGGCGTGGCGCAAAACTCCAGACGCCAACCAATTAGTTCAGACGCTGAAATATTAGGAATTTGACTGGTACTATTTCACAATTAAAGGTTGTGTTGGGGAAGTGAATTCGAAAGAAAACTTAAGTTTAGCTTAAGATTTCTAAGCAGCTAAAACATACTTTGGGAAAAGTGTAATGTCAATCGGTAGGTTCTACCCGCAAATTTCCGGTGAAGATAAAAAGTGCAAAGGAGAACACGTTAGCTGCACTCGTAGCTCAAAGTGTTTGCAGAAAACAAATTACTGACTAATAGTCAAGTTGACAATCCAGACAAGTTTTATTAAAGCTTGCAATAATTGGCAAAAATATAAAGAAGTAGGAAGAAGTTCAAAATTTATCTGAATGTTGGATTTATGCAAATTTATGTGCGATTCAGTCTGTGTTTGTGTTTAAATGGCGATCATTATGCAAAAATGTTTCAGGCAGTATTTCATATGTGTACGTTTGTGTTGAATATATTTGTGTCAATTAGAATTAGTGAATTTGTATTGATCTCTGTGTTTCAGAGAATTGCTTTCGCTCTCGCTACTCTTCTTCTCGCTTCAAACTGTGCCAAAAACGACATCTTTATTATGTAGACCCTCAAATATCTGAGGTACCTCTTGGTCAAAATCATCCACCTCCGGCCCAATTGAATTTTTGCTGCACTGAGTGAATCTTTATTAGATCGATTTGGACTTTTTTTTGGCAGCTTCATCAACTTTTTCTTTTGCTGTTTGTAGGTTGTAAGACTGCCATGATTTCTTTTTCTTACTTTCGAATTCACTTCGATAAATTTAGCATACTTTTCAGTAGCTGTTTCTCCTTCGTAAATAAGTGCATCGAATTTATTCCTTACTGAATATGAATATCTTGTACATATCTGTTGCATTTCTGTATCTTCACTAAGTTTCTTCAAATCGTATTTAATTTTCTTCGCTAAGGAAAATATTACTAATACTGCTCTATGGTCAGATTCCATAGTAAAAAAATATGCATGCAGTTTCGTTGGTACTTTTCCGCCTTTGCTGCCCACGTTGGTACTCGCATGTGATTGGTGGGCAAGTATGAAACCGGATGCAATCAACTGGGATACCTCCAGATCCTTATTCCCATCCACAAGTAATACAATACTCTAATTGATCTCGGAGGAATTTTCTACAAACATTAGTTATTACTTATGCATTTATTGTGTTTTGGAGTTTGATCCTGATACCTATATGCATCTACGTTAGTCCCGTGTCTAACTCGATGTACATTCACGTCACTTGTTGAGTAAGAGCTTTCTTCTCAGCAAATCTCAGTGCCAATGTCGTGCCTGTTTAGATAAGTTAAATGACATTTAAGTTAAGATGGAAAAGTCAAATGCACACCTACTTGTCGAAGTTTTCTGGTTATTGTGCGATGAATGGCATGACGTCATCATTATTATTCGTTGGGATACTGAAATGGCCTCATGCATATCATTGACTGCGATATTGTAGTGACGTCGATTGACTCATTAATTGCGTCATTCTTGTGGCGACACCAGTCTTTTTTACTACGCTACTGAGGTCATATCACCAGTCGAATTCACTGCTCTATTCTGGTAGCGTCAGCATTTCTATGACTTCGCTACTGTGGTGACCTCAGCATTCTCATTTAGTGAACTAGTCGGATAACGTTAGCTGTTCACTACGCCACTGTGATGAGGTCGGCAGTTTTATTCGCTGCTAGTATGGTGAAGTTTGTTCACTTCGCTAATATTTACAGGTTCATTTACTGCATTGCTGTGGTGACTTTTTTCCATTTTCAACCCCCTCTCTCCCCGATATTTACTCCGTCCATAATCTGTCTATACTCTGTTTGAGCGTATTTTTTTTTAAATTTGCCGAACTTTTGTGTATTTTCTAGTTTACAATAGTTAGTAGAAACAAGCATATATTATGCAAAAAGCGATATGTAAGGGCATGAACAACATACCACATAACTTCAACGAATGTTATTCAGCACTGCCACTATATTAAAAATTTCATATATTATATTAATTTTATTCAATTCCATTGTATATTTCTGAAGACAATTACCATAAAAACGTTTGCACAATTATATTGCACAACTATATTTACACAATCAGTTTTCTTTTGCGACTGAAAACTTAATTCTGCTATTTAATATTTCTCAAAGATTTTTAATTTCAAATAATGTGATCGTATTTATATTTGATAGCTGCACTTCCTTAATTGTATTTCTACGGTTCTGTCTGTTGTCCTTGGATTTTTACGGTTAAAATTCAACGACTATAATTATATCCAGCGTATAATTACAACCAGACTCGAAAATATTCAGCAATGATGGTACATGTGTTGTCAGAGTCTAAACGGGTAAGATGCTTATTATAAACATGTCTCCTAACAAAAGGAAAATTGCATTTAAAGTGAACTTCTCATTGCCTGCCAATAAGAGTTCAGAATTGAGAAACGTTTTCGTCTCACCATGATCCATATAGAGATACCACACAGTGATTCAATAAATCTAAAAATATTTATTTAATCTCTTTCGAATATTTTTCATGCACCTTGTATGTTGGCATTACTTTTAGCAAAGTTTTACGTGGAATACGATATTTTAAGTCTTTACTGTTATTGTGCTCTCCCAAGTGTTTAGTTGAATAATGGCATAGAAGATGGGATATTTAAGTAATAGCATAGACGGTGGGATGTGGGACATTTAAGTTATGAGACAGACGTTGGGATATTTAAGTAATGGGATAGAATGCAGAATATTTAAGTAATGACTACCATTTAAATCTGATTGCTTAGTTTGAAACACGTTTGTTATACATCGAGCTTTGAAAAGAACAGCAGGCATCCAGCGCCTAGCTTTTTCTTTTTCAAATGTCGAATAAAGCCACCAGTCCGTTTCGAGCAAAAATAGAACGTGGTTTAGTTGTGCATCAAGAAGGGTCGATGATGGCAGGTTGATCAAATCATTAAATCATCAATGTTAGCTCATGACTGCCGTAATTAAAAAACACACACATTAATATACACACAAAATAACTTGTGAAGAAAAAACTGCAGGTGAGCCTTACGGCCTGAGCATACTAGACATATCAGTAATTATATAACTGTATCAAAATATTACTATAAATTAAAAAAATATAAAATTTTACTTTTCATGCAAAATTATTTTCTAAAATTATACAATTATAAACGTAAGCAACAAACTTGTTCTTCTGACATATTTTTAAGTAAGCCATTGGGAGACTGTTTCTATATTTATGATATGCATCCTTTTTATTTGTATTTCCAGTTCAACTTTCAAGTATGGCATCATACTAATTTTTTTTTTTTTATTGGGGTTCTTTTTTTTCATTTTTTCTGTAGACAAATAAACAGAAAATACACGTTAACGTTCAATAGGTAAATACTGCCTGATAAATAGAGGAACAAAATATCACAATGCTATATATTGGTTAGAGTGACACATTATGCAATCAATTCATGCCAACAAAACACTATTCAGTAAAAAAATAATACATAAGGTACATATAATGTACACATTAAGTACACAGACACTTTCAGTTATGTTAATATGTTACCACTAAAATTATATAAACGTGTTACATGTAAATATTGGATTGATGGTTAACTCACCCGCAACACACCAGCTATTTAATTAATACATCAGGTGTCTTCCCTTCATGTGATGCAACAGAGGTGGATAGAAGCGTTTCGGGTTTTCTAGTTTTCAAGGAATTCTTATAGCGGCTGCTAGGAAATTGTTTGCTATGGCCCCTCTTCTTCATAAGTCTATTAATGTGGTCATATTAATGTCATCAACATAATTTCTTATCATCAAGATAAGGTAGTTGTACAAGACTATGACTGCAAAACATAATTTATTCTAGTTTAAAAGTTATCAGTATAATTTATTGTCTTCAAGATAGCGTTAGTGTACGTAACTCTTCCTTCAAAACCTAGTTAAGTGGGATATACAAAATATGCACATCACTTGACATGCACAGCAAGTGACATTCGTAAAAATAAACGTAAAGTGGACTATACCTTGATACATGAATACATCAGCGTAATATATTATTTGTAATATATCTCACTTCAACTTCTAAGTCTAATTCATACTCTTAATGTATGTTACTTATTGATGAAGACTTGGATAGCAGATGCTCACTCAGCCTATTATATTTAGTACGATGTTTTGACTGGAAACCTGTTACTTGTTTTCTCATATTTACTTTTACGCCTTTGTTTATGCATGAAGATGAGCTACGTCAATGAGCCACATACATAACTTATTATACATAAGATTGATTGAAATGTATTTATTAATTTGGCTTAATTATGTTAATAAACTTTATTAATTGAAAAACATTTTAACCTGTTTAACAACTAAATACGTATATATGAAAAAACAACATACATAAACATATAAACATCTATACAAACACAATATTCAGAAGCACACAAATATATAACGAACCTGCTGTGTCGTTTGCGTCGTTTAAGTATTATTCCAACAGCAACCAGAGAACATATGATTACTATAGCAACAACACACACACAGATAATCACGCTAGTGTTATCTGACACGTCACGTATGTCTGAGAGGTTGGTAATTTCATTAAATTTCAATGACGAGCTAACATTCTCCACTGATTTTGCCAATGGTAAAACGGTTAAAATTGCAGCAACGTACAACCAGATAGATTTGTAGTAAATAAATATAAAGAATGTCGTGCAATCTGCAAATTTTCCTTTTCAGTCTCACCCGCACTCCCTGCCAAGGGATGCAGCGTGCAGCGACCGCTTCAACAACCAAAACATCCCTCCTCTATTATTATTATTATTATTATTATTATTATTATTATTATTATTATTATTATTATTATTATTATTATTATTATTATTATTATTATTATTATTATTATTATTATTATTATTATTACTATTCCACAATTTTTACCAACACGTGAACACTACACAGGATAAATGTACTTGCATTTAGCACACATGAACACATACTGCTAATACCTCATTCTATAAACCCACCGACTATATAGATAATTAAGTGTTTTCAGTATTTAAGAATTTTTATGTACTCACCAGAACAAAGGCTTTCACAGGCATCTCTGTTTTGCCCTTGACAGATGAAGTCACACGGTTGACAGACGAGGGTTCCAGGGTCGCAGTAGCTGTTGTCGTCACATGACAGGTCTGCTCTGCATCGACTAAAAAGTGACATTGCTGCTGGAAGGTTCTGAAATGCAAAGAGTGAATATAACATTTCCATGCTATATTAGAGGGTCAGTTTTGTTTTATTTCCCAACATTAAGTTTAAAATATGTGTAGAAATTTGTTAGGTTGCATCTTTGTTTGTGTCTTTTCTTATCAGAAAATGTTAACAAAATGTTAAACTGATAAAGCTTATTTTATCGTAGCTCTTTATTTTGTAAAGAGATACGATGAGAGATATCCAGGCACTTCTGTCAATAGCTTTTATAACATTCAGTGAATGAGTGTATCTAATTTATTTAATTTATTGATGTTGAAGTTTTATGCTAATCAATTCATACCATTTTATACACTCGAAACGTCCGTTCTCCAGATGGGTTTTTCCAGAATGGAAGTTTTTGGTACTCCAGAATTGGTGTTTTTAGTATTGCAGATCTAGTGCTTCAGTGCTCCAGATCCGATACTTTTGGCTATAAATTTTGCATTAAGGAAAACTGAATTGATGTTTGTGGAATACAGAATTCTTGTAGTGGAGTTGCCAGGTTTTGATAATACAACTGTACGTATTTCATTCTCAAAGATAGTCCATTAAATCTTATTAAATTAATTAATCTACCTACTATTGGCTCAGAAATCAACACCTAAGCAGAGGATTTGACTATAAATATATTTCATATACTATATATATTTTATGTTCTGTCAGCTTGAATTTACAAAAAAGGAAAGATTGGATAAAGATGACATTTCATGCGCACAACAGACTTGCGTGAAGGTAATACCTGTGTTGTTGTAGGGTAAATTTTCCAATGAAATTTTGAAAAAGACTGTAATTTTTATTCTAAACTACACAACATAATTCTAAGTATAATAAAAATATATAGGAAATAGACAGCTCTAAAAATAAGGTCCCTTTTATCTCACTTTTCAAAGATATTTTGAGATTTTTCTGAATATTTTCCTAGATATGTGTCATGTACTTTAGTTCATATATTGTTTTTAAAATTAATAAGGATCAAGTAACTGATTGATTGTCGTGTGCACGTGTTGATTCTCTTTAATCCATCTAAATATACTTTGACTTCTCTAGAGAAGAATAGATATTTTATAAAAATGTGGTTTCTTCTTAGATTGTAATTTTAAGAGAGAATTTGCAGTCGTGGTTGCTCGAGCACGTATTGGAATTTATCCGAGTTTGTTATACTAATCACTTGCTAATTTTCAAATAATATTAGAATATTAGCTAAAACTAATAACGGAGAGCACTCTGTATGAAGGTTGAATCTCGCTTTAGTATTCCTCACATAACTCGATATTGTGGAGCTAAATGAAAACTTAGTCCTACTCTATACCAGAGGCCAGCTTACTATCAACCTGTTTAGAAAGAACTCTAAAACGTATCTAGTCAAAAAAGTATAAGGTTACTACTATATAATAAAAACGATTTTCCTGGATTAGGGATGCTATAATTTTATTTAGATCCGAGCGTGCTTCAGTAAAAACATTTTGCACTTTTGATTATAATCCTTACATATGTTATTCTCTATCTTTTTTCACCTTAATTTAAGAAATTGCATGAAGCAGTGTTTATCTTTAAATGAGAAACGTAAAACTGAATAATAAAATGCAATTGTATTCAAAGGGATATTGTGCTACCGAAAATAAATTATGTTTCTTGTTGCTCTTCTGCTTTCAATCACGAAAGACGGAGGGTTCGATTTGGCCTTTATATGTTATCCTCTGACCTAATCCGATATATACTTGATAAGAAATTTGTTGTGTCATAAACTTAAATACATGTCAAGTATATGTAATTATACTTGAAGTAAAGTAGTTATATATCAGCAACATATTTTCGGCTGATTTCATTCTGAAGTAAGGATCTCTCATAAATTAAATTAATGAATTTTGATAGAGAAAGTGAAAGTAACCGATATACCCTTCTGTGTTGCCGTTTAGACATAGATGATCAAACATTTCTTATGCCTTTGTCATAATTGTCAGCTTCTGGTTTTTAACCTTGACCGTGACCGCGAAGGTCAAAATCACCGTGATATCTTTACACAACGTTTTTCAGCTCAAAGGGTAAAAGCATGAGCTCAGAATTTCTTTCTCTAACCGTTTCCGAAATAATGTTCAGCTTCCAGTTTTTGAACTTTACAGTGAAGTTTAAGTAGGGGAAAACTTTGTTTCATGTTTATTTGTTTTAACTTGATTTATTTGGGTGCTAGACTCCGACATCGCTATTTGCAATAGGAGGCGCAGTGGGATTTTTGTACAGATCAAACCTGAAATTTAAATTGAACAAAATTTGGGTTTTAGTGCCTTTGAATATATTGAAGCAATCTTATCTCAGGGTAATTTATCAATCAATATTTTATCTACCGGCCTGATTCTCATGATGTCAATGGTGCTTCAATTCGTGAAGTGTTTTTTTTATTTTGTTAGAATTTCTGCACAACACCATGATTATATTTTGTGTGGCGATCTCAATTTTCACTTCGATGTACCAGAAGACCCGCACGTTATTGGGGATACTTTTTCGCTACTACATGTCCTTTTTATAAATATATTTTTGAAAATCACAAACTGTAGAAGTTTCGGAAACCTCATAATTAAATCTTTGGTTAGACCGTGATCATAGCCAATCATAAACAAAGCACATTCCGAATTAATGTTATGGTTTGATCGAATCAACGTTGCAACCTTAGATTCACGTTTGGTATAACTTAGACTGTTTATGGCATCGTTAAGGCCTAGAAGTCCCAAAATTGCTGAGATAAGGGTCAACTTAAAATATTTGACTGTTTTTTTTCTTTATCTTCTTTTTCTCAATTATTCTTATCTCATGATAAACTTGCCTTATCTTTATAGTGTTCTAGATAAGTTTGAAGCCTATTCTAAGCGAGAACCTATTTCTCACAAGCGAAATATTGAGTAAAAAGTAATATTTTTAAGATCACTTTCTCCTTTAGAGGAATATTAAAAACTTTTATTTTTTGTCTCTTTATCTTCTTTTTCTTAGGTATTCTTATCTCATGATAAACTTTCCTTATCTTTGAAGTGTTCTAAATACGTTCAAAGTGTCTTCTAATAGAAAACCTATTACTCAAAGGCAAAATATTGAGCAAAAAAATATTTTTAAGATCACTTTCTCCTATGATAAAATATTAAAAACTTTTCAGACTGATTTTGTTTTTTAGGTTTCAAAACCTTTTTTGCCAGTTTAGGTGTTAAACGCAAAAAGTTATGAATCAACGTTTACAAATATCAATCTTTCTGAACCATCTCTTTGTTTCTTACTCTGTGAAACATACACCCCCCCCCCAATCTCCCCACCATCGCTAAGAATAGTGCGTAACTGAAGCTGGCAAATCATCTAAACATTTAGTGAACTTAAAATGGCCAAGTAAGATTTTGCATTCAAACGTCGTTCTTATAAAGAAAACAGAAGTGTTTCTACACGCACATCTTATTTGGCGTGCGCACATAAAGCACACATCATTTATGTAATCCACAACCTGGCTGTTAGCAGACGCCAGGGCTTGAAAATCTTACCGAATGAAATGAATTGCCATTTCGTGATGAAATAGTTACTGTGAAAATGAAAACAAAAAATGAAGTGCACAACTTTAGATCAAGAACTACAAATGTGCAAAACAGAAACAACAACCTCAATATTCTCTTTGGAAGTTCAATAAAGCTCGGAATATTTTACATAATATCTTAGATAGTAGTAGAGTAGTATAATAGTAGTATTTTTAAATATTAATTACTTTCGAACTGAATGAAACAAAAGATGTTACAAAGCAAAAACGTATAACAATAACGTAATTCAGATTTACTCAGTAAGCGCAACAAAGTATAGTAATTTCTGAACTTCCAAAAATTATGACTTTGCAATGATTCAGTGGTGTACATATTAATTTCTTTCACCACTTGCATTGCACAGATTCATTTAGGAAGGAATCCTGGAGTTCCCTAGAGCTCAGTGCGCGCAGATCCAAATGAGGGACACCTCAGTCCATCATATTTATTCAAAATGTTTTAGTGTTTAAAATGAAAGTCAAGTAAAATATTTGATAATGTGATGTGAAACTTGTGAAAAATGTTCAGGATCGTAGCAATGAAATCGAAACATTAGGCCTTATATATACGTAGCTTAGAGATAAGGTGTTCATCAATACTCGAAAGGACCCTCATCCAGGTTATGAGGTCTTCATTCTGTAGATATTGAGAGAAAAAAGTTCTCGTTTCTAAATGATCATATATGTCATATTACGGGTACGTAACTAGTATGATGGTGCATTATTTTTTGGAAAGCTATCAAATAGTAAGACAACCGCAGAAAAGTATCCACAGAAGAGAGTCAACACACGTTGTAGTTGATACTTGTAAACGTTGATTCATAACTTTTTGGGCTTGGCTTATATAAGAGTGCCAAGTGGGTATAACACTGTTATTAATAATATACGTTAATAAGGTCCGGTAATAAAATATTTTGAGGCGTTTCGCACACGAGAGGCCCACTATTAAGTCGTTGTAAGGCAGGTTGCATACGAGTGTCATTAATAATTTTTAAGGCGTGTCGCGTGTCACACTTCCAGTTATAACATATTTCAAAGCGTGTCATATAAAAAAAGCGTGTCAGGTAAAATATTTGTAACTATCTGCATAAATCTGAAATATTTAAAATCATTTTACATATAACCGTGTTATAACCAAGCAATCGTTTGACACGCAGCAGTCCCATAATTGTTTCTTTTGAGCTGTAAAAATTCTGTTTGATCTTCTAAGTACACTATTGTCGCTTTTGCTTGTTTCTGCTCATATCTTATTTCATGTTTTCATGGAAACCCCCAGATAGGATCACCCCTCATAACTTAAAGAGCCACCACAAGAATCGTACCATATCTGAAATTGTATCACCCCAGAAATCGGACCACCTGGCAATTTAGAACCATCTTGTCATATTCGCTTTCGTAATAACAATACCATAAATAGGACCTCTCTCAACAGAGTCACTTTGTTCAGTTCCACTGTTTCATTGTGATATTTTTGCTTATAGATGCGTTTTCACAGGCTTCGTGTCGTCTGTTTATGTTTTAACGTGTTTATCAATAAATGAATCAGCATCGCTCTCATCCCTTACCACGCGTATTACCGCGGCAGTGACAGGGGTAACTGCAAGTCCGTGTGACCAGTAAGGTATGGCAGGCACTCGGGACTTCAAACGACTCACGTAAACAACACAAACGCTAACTGATACTACAGTCATAACTCCGATAGAGATCATGATGAGTATAACTACAATGTTCTCATGTAGTGTACTGCGTGCCTCCGGAAAAACACTTGCGGTACTGAAGATTGATCTCGAACTGGTCGCATGTGATACTTCAAAACATAAATGTGAGAAGTCTCGTTTTTTTCTTATAGGATTCTTGGTATTTGCGATACAGAAATTCTTTTATAGATATATTTTTGATTATAAAAATAGTAGTTTCAGAAACTTTACATGTAAAAACCTTATTCCCAAAAAACCTCATAATTAACAGACAAATGCATCATCGTTACTCTAATCTTACAAAACATATAATGGAAATATTTTTTTTAGCTCTAAAGTGCACACTTTTTAGAGTATATATGACTCACCAGAACAGAGCTGTTGACAGTCTGGATGTACGTGACTCGGACAGATATCAGTGCAAGGGTGGCAATGGCTAGAGGCATGATCACAATAATAGCCTTCAGGGCATTCCAGGCCTCCACCACAGTAAATCAGGTTATTTGGCGCCATTCTGGCATTCATTGTTAAAATATTAAATATTACAATTTAATGTCGCACACATTAAAATTTAATTTTCAAATACCATTTCAATGTTGTACAGTGATAAATGTTTATGGCTCAAGCAAAACAGCTAGCTCCTGAGCACTGACGTTGCGTTGAACTTATGTTGATTATAACGTTGTATTGAGACTAAGGTTGCGCTGTAGTGACACAGATATTGCTGTTTAATCACGAAATAATATTTACATAGAAAAATAAAAATTCTGTTTCTTTCTTTATATTATAAAAATAGAGATCGCTGCACTGCAGAGATTGCTTTTTCTTTTTCTATTCATTTCTACGTAACGTAAATAAATAAATGTTTATTTAGAAAAATATTCAAATTATAAATATATAAAACGTTACTGTAGTTGTAATATCTGCTATTTTAGCTCAATATATAATGTTATCATGAGCATTATTAAAAAATAAATATAATTCTTCAAAAGTATGGAATATCACTTTCACACTTATTAGACAATTATTTACATGAAGAATTATTTTTTATCTCAAAAATTGATTTTCTATATCAAAAATTCATTTTCACTTTACTTTTTATGTCAAGAACAAATTGTTGGTATCTACAATAATAGTTTTGGTATCTCTTAATGCATTCTTGATCTCAAAGAACAAATAGATTTATCAATAAATTCATAGATTTAAAAAACATCTATTGTTATCAAAAATGATTTAATGATATGACAATTGATTTTTAGAGATCCAAAGTTCAATTTTTGACAGCAAAATGTAACATTTGATAGCAAAATCTCAATTTTGAGCTCAATCATTCATTTTATTTTTATATCTTGATATAAAGAATGCGTTTAAAAGCATTATTTCAGAATATTTTTTTTCATTTATATTTTAAAATCTGCAAGTAGTTTTTTATCTCAAAAATGAATGTTTCATGTCAAAATATCAGTTTATTTTTTTATTTAAAATATTTAAAAACAAATACCTGTGAATAAAGTAATGACTGCTCCCTGTACGCAAAATCTTTCTTACAAATTTTGCTGCACAAAAAAGAAACAATGCGTGAGCTCAAAAATTTTATTGTTATTATGGATATCAAGAATTCAATTTTTCACTTCCAAAATTTAATTGACGAGTCATTATATTTTATATTAATGTGTAAATTCCTAGGATTTTTTAAGCTTTTGAAATTGATGTTTTTTGTGAAAAATAAATTTTTACCATCCAAAATTAAACATTGACAGCAAAATATAAATTAATGAGTACTACTAAAGCAGTAAACCGCAAAAAATAATTACCGACAAAAGATATGCAAGATGTCATGCTGAAGTACGTACCTTGAAAATAATCTCTCTGATTCAAGTGTGGTGAACAAAAGTGTTATCACATCATATATATATATATACATATATATATATATATATATATATATATATATATATATATATATATATATATATTCAGGATCCCAAAGATGTAATTAGCTATGGCCTTTTAAAATGGAGAATACATAAGAACACAATTACCCAATTATATTTTATTTAAATCCCAGTACAACTTAAGTTTTTTTCCTTAATTACATTGATGTATCCTTTACGTTTTATTATATTTCACGATTAAAATATCTTGCTTCTTTAACCAAAATTTACAATATGGTTAGCAAAATTACTGTACTATTTTCATCATATTATTTGGTCATGTTCTGGGATTTCAAAGCAGTATGTTACTGGACCACAATTGCTTCGTAGTAAGGCACAGAGATGCATTATACCAAGACTACAACTGTACTTGTTTACAAAGCACACATCTGCAGTACTTATGCGCTAAATGACTGATAAACAAAATACCTTGCCTTTATCCTTTATTGATGTTGCCTTGCAAATAGACAAGTAAGTACATAGAACTGCCCTATATACATTAATACACAATCACAAAAATAATATTTACTTCACATATTATAGCAACCATATTTACTGTTTAAAAGATTAAATCAATATCATTTGCTGTTATAAGTATAGCTTTGCTGAATTGTTTTCAAATTTTTTATGATTTCAAGGCAAATTTTTGGCATAGTCAATCATTGTTTAGGATCGAATAATAACACTCTTTGAACTGCATAAATAGTCACTAACATAATATCATCACTACATAGGTAATATATAAAGCACGTGTGCTTTAACTGGCATTGTGATTACAAACAACAGCACAGAATTTTTGTGTCGTAGTCAACAATAAAAAGATTGACTTTGATATCGTCCAATCAGATTGCATGTTCATCTATATGTGCATTTGCATGTTTATTTACGTATTCATTTAAATGTTCACCTCCACGTTTATTTACATGTGCATATATATCTACATGTTCATTTGAATATTCAATTGCGTATTCATTTACACTTTCATTTAAATGTCCATTTATATGTTCATTTGTAAGATAATTTGCAGGTTCATTTACATGACATTTTTATGTTAATTTGCATATTTATTTGCCTGTTCATTTATTTAGTGATATATAACGTTTTAATCAAATACAATAAACAGTTGTATAAATGTATCAATAGTGGATCCAGAATTTTTCAAAAGTGAAAATCGCAGATAGGCAGTTAAATTAATTTCTGTCAAAAGCTGGGGGAGAAATCCACCTAGGGGTTAGATCCATCCCCCTCCCCGGATCAGGACCTTCATGTGAAATAAAATAGTTTTAAAAACAAAAATATAATGAGAAGAAACACCTCCCCCGCCCTCTCCCTTCCCTTGTGGCAAAACTAAGAACAGTTCCATCTATAACAGAGCTGAAAATCTACAGTCTACATGACCAGTCCGTTTTAGACAATACTGTCTAATTTATGTGTACATGTAGTGATGACGTATTGCAAATAGCTTCTCGTCCTTTGAAATATTATTTTAAACTGGTTGTCAAGGTGTTATATTTGAAGTCACAAAAACAAGTGGTGTCAAACTCTGTCTAGACATTACTGAATAAATCCTGCATAGTTGCAATGCAATATTTTTACAAATCTGTGCAATTCATCAACAAGGAGGTAACAAGGAGTAATGATAAATAAATTTGTTCCCTGTTGAAATAGTTGCGGAGCCATGCAGACATTTATGCTAATTTTGTGCACAATCTCTTAGTATGACACTTGGTATTTTCATAAACGTCTTATACAAGGTCGTTCTGTAATAAGAAATGGATTTCAGTTGTGGCTTTACAGAACCGGAATACATATGTCGTAACAGTTGCATTTTAAACCATCAACCACATTCGCACACCAATTATTTTGAAACTCCTTTTTCTTCAGGCTTTCTTTAAGCTCTAACATTAAATACCTGGAGGGACAGAGGTACTGTAACACTAAAACTTTTTATATTTGTGGCCAAGATTATAGGAAATATTGCTAATTGCTTTGTAAAATGGAACTGAAAATGTTCGGCTTGAAGGCTGGAAAATAAAAAAAAGTTATTATTGAATATTTGAATCCAGGCATTTCTGCAAAAGCATATACCACATCGAAGAAGAACAGGTAGTATTTAAATGTTCTCAAAAATTAATAAATTCAATGCAACTAATAACTTGACGTCTAACAGATATTTGTGACAAATAATATGTAAACAGGGGACATGAACATGCACAATCACACATCAAACGTGCCAGTTCGTCCAACTAAACAAAATTAATTATGGATTAAATTATTAATTTTGTTTTCTAATCAGCAGCACTGTGTGTTTTCCATGTTGTAGCTTCCTCTACATATACTGGTCATGCCTTTTTCTGAAAAATTTTGTGTATAGCCAAATAAATAGGAATCAATTTCATAATGTTTTTTAATCCTGTCAAAGTCACCACGACTAACCATCGCAAACTGCTCTACTGTTTGTATGTAGTTATTTTCAGCTAGTCTAACTTCAGAAGTATTACCAACATTGTTAAACCGAACCTTAGATCCTTTGAAGTTATTTATATTTTTAGAGCCGAGATATTCATCCAAGAAATACTCCTGGTCACTATCACCTGTTTCTATCCGTATATAATAGTCATAATTTATAACACATGGGTGGCATTTCTGATAGAAAAGATTCCAGTGTGGATTTTTAAATAACTGACTACCATCACTCGAGGTTATATATTTAATGAATTCTGATAAAGTCACAGTGTAGCCGCATTTTTGTTCCTCTTTCGTTACAATATCTCGATACTTTGCTAAGATCTTTGATCCAATTTTACGCTGATAGAGTTGACACCTAGGAGGTTTAACAACAGCAAACTTTTCTCGGTAAGATGAATACATCCGTAGGAGCGGGTCACGAATTGTCATCACTTTACGGTAATTTCGAAGCTTATAGATTATCTCTTCATCAGTAAATTTTCCCATGCAGGTTAGGTTAAAAGAGTGTAGATAGTGACCTGAATGCAGGTGCCCTGCACCAAAATTAAGATGTTCCCCTTTATCGGAATGCGAAGCCAGTATGTACTTATACGTTGTAGCTCCAACTTTAGCGTTAGAACAGAACAATAGTTTGTGTTTATCATCAACAAGTAAATTATTGGAATATCGGCGTCTTAAGTTTGCAGTCATAGAGAAGATATCCTGTTGTGTATAGTAGAAATTATCTGGTTCCTGACTATGCAATGCCTTGCATTGGTTTTGAACAAACCTCCGGCGTTGTGTGGGAGAACACTTGACAACCCTTGTAGCATTCATTGTGCCAGTTTTCTTGTTGAAACCACTGTTCTCGCCGTAGGTTTGGACGGATCTTTTATTCTCATGTAGTATCGAGTTCTCTCCTTCGCTACGATTAACCATCTGTTTCAAAGTAATGTGGGTTCCTTCTAGAACAAAAAGAAAACATCAACTAGAAGATAAAGAAAACATCAACATATTACATTGTTTGACTTTCTTCTTTTCACCTAAAAGAAAACAGAAATCAAATAATATTGATTCAATAGTCACTCAACATTTTATTCAAAGCAGTGCTTTTTATTGCACTTAAAAGATTTTATCTGGCAACAGTTATTCATTTACTAGCAGGTTCGATTTAATATTGAAAGGATATTTACTTTTATTATAGTCAGAGAAATATGACCTTGAATTTCGGATCAGGTGAGGAAGAAACAAAAATCTGCCATAGTCTTTTGTCACTTTTCTCTAAAAATAATAGTCTTAGGCAAAGCCTATATTTTTGTGCTGAATATTTCAGTTGTTTGTTATTTTTCGGAAAAAAATCTTTTCAAAAACGAAATTATAGCCGCTCATTTCTTTCTTATTGACCCTTGACAGAGTTGTACATATTATTGAGATTGTTAAAGGACAAGAAGTATTTTCTTTTCAAACTACTGAAATACCGGTAAATATAAATGATCAATACGGGTATCATTATTTTCATTACATCCGTTTGATACTGGCTTTTATCAATGACTTCTAGCCACTACTTGCCTTATGCACTGCATACAATTTGATAATAAACATAATTCTTATCAAAATGATCATGAAAACACCAAACAAATCCAGCCAGCTTGACCCAGTGCCTGTCTCGTTGTTAAAACAATGTCTCCCAGAGCTAGCTCCAACGATAACTAATATCATAAACGGCTCTCTAGAGAGCGCTACAATGCCGTCCGATCTGAAACACGCCATTGTTGCACCGAGGATAAAGAAGCAAAATCTCCCACTGGAACCTAAATCCTTTTGGCCTGTTTCCAATCTACTATATCTTTCAAAACTGATTGAGCAAGCGGTTATTGAACAATTGAACGTTCATTTTGCGGATAACGGTCTTGATGATCCTCTTCAATCTGGATGCAAGGCTCACCATAGTACTGAAACTGCATTATTACGAATCGTTAATGACATATTAAAAGCCCTTGATGCTGGTGAAATTGTGATACTCGCTCTGCTAGATTTGTCTGCAGCTTTCGATGTTGTAGATCATGACATTTTTCTTAAGCGCTCTGGAAATCGGCCAACCCTAAATCGCAAAATAGTGTATTAGAAGCTATCAATCGCTTAGAATGCGCCATACAGAAGTTAGCCTCTTGGATGAAGTGCAGTCTCTTAAGCTAAACGCCTCCAAGGCAGATATTCTTGTTATAGGAACACAAAGAAATATAGATCTCGCTAATATATCGACATTACAAGTGGAAAATGAACAAGTAGCCAGCTCGAAGTCAGCGAAAAATCTAGGTGTGACCCTCGACGCGTGTCTCTTGTTAGAACAACAGATCCTTGAAGTGGTAAAATCATGCAGATATAAATTACGGGAGCTGCGGCATATTCGTAAGTATCTATCGCACGAAGCAGCCAAAACAATAGTGCACGCCACAGTCATTTCGAAACTGGATTACTGTAATTGTCTTTACGTCAATTTGCCTACTTTCCTGATAAAGAAGTTGCAGAGCGTGCTAAATGAAGCAGCCCGAATGGTAACTGTAACACCCAGAAATGAGCACATAACACCAGCCTTAACCAAAATTCACTGGTTGTCTGTACCAGAACGTATTGAGTACAAAGTTGTCACAATGGTATATAAAGGACTATATGGTCTTGCCCCAGGATATATCAGTTAACTCCTAGTCCCTTATGAACCAACCCGACCCCTCCGTTCAGCATCACAGCGTATTTTAGTTGAACCGCGGTTCCGCCTAAAATCAGCAGGTTATCGAAATGTTGAGGTTGCAGGGTCGAGACTTTGGAATAAATTACCACAAAATTTGAGAGAAGCAGATAATTTTCACACTTTTAAAAAGAATCTCAAGACCTTTTTATTTAAGAGATCATACTGCGTTTAATTAAAGCATTGTGTAATTTTAGTTTTCAAATCAGTATTATCTTACCTGCATTTGAGTGCTATTTTAGACAATATCAGTATTATGTCAGTATTATGTTGATTGTACTATGACTATATTATTTGATTATTGTAGCGCTCTTATATAACTTAAAAAGCGCTAAAAAAGAAAAGTCTAATAATAATAATAATAATAAATAAAAACCATAAATGCGTGGATATGTAATAGTTTACTTGATGCATTAATCTTCATTTTCGTCCTCAACTAAATCGTTAATTAATTTTAAAAATCTATCAACTACAATGAAGCTGCCTTTATAAATTCATCGCTGAGAGTATAAAGGTCATTGTGTCAAATTTCCGGTTGACGGCTACTTAAGCACCAAGGATGTTTATCAGGTTAAAATCAATCAATTGAATAATATGTAAAGGCAAATAAAACATACTAATTAATTAAATTAAATTAATATATGAATTTCTCTTGTCATATAAGACTGAGAATACAGAAAGTGGTAGCTAAAATTTCTGTTTGAATAATTACGCTTACTTGTATTGATGATATATTGAGTTCTGTGTATAGATTTACTAACGTTTTACAACAGTAAAGAAACATTAATATATGAACACTAATCATTCGAAACCAAATGAAAACTCAATCAAAGCAAAACTCATACATCGATTCCACTTTATCTATGTATTGATTTTAATGGGAAATTGACATTAGCATAAGTGAGATGCAACAAGCTTTTAACTTATTGACGAGACAGATTTCTTTTCTGTAAAATAGAATAAAATTTACATAAATCACGCAAACAAAATAAATACGTATTTATTAAAATACCAAAGCTGAAATTTAAATATGTGTTTAAATAATTCTCAAATCTTGTCACAATATCTTGAAAACTCATATTATTTCAATTATTTGAAACGCTCGATTTGAATGATTTCTGTGGAAAAGTTATTAAAAAAATGTGCTTTCTAATAATGGTTGTGTTTCCTGGAATGCATATAAATGCGCATAATGTTTGAAAGACAGTTCTATTTCAAGTTAAATAAAAAGAGTTATTTACCTTGTTTTTCATTAATCTTTACGTGAAACATTCTGTAGAAAAGTAAACATAGTCCACAAATAAATACATTTTTTATAAAGATCCTTTGTTTTCCTTTCAATGCAAAAAACTTCATGTTCTTTTTATTATTAAACATATTTTAGTTTGAAAATTCTCTCCTTACTCCGCATCTGCCAAGTGGCCCATGTTTACATCCAATAAAAATGCCAATAAGTGCTGCCTTAATTGAAAATTGATTATTAACTTTCTTTGAGTGTTTCTGTGTGATTCACATGATAAGATTAATTAGAAAAAAGATAAATGATCAACAGACACATCAGGTAGTTCATTCAACGTTAAACCTGAAACTATCAACACTATTAACATATTGATGAGGAAAATGACAACTTCTAACCATAGCAATGACAGCCATGAAAACTGCTAACCACAGCCATGAAAACTGTGGTCAAATGTTTTCATATTTCTAACTATAGGAATGAAATCTATGGTCAATTCTTCGCCATATTTCTAACCACAGCCATGAAAACTATGGTCAGTTTTTCGCCTTATTATCTGCTCTGCAAATACGATTCTGATGTAAAACTGTAATTTCCGAACTAGTAAGAATCAACCTAACCCCAATTTTATCCGTTTCACGTTTCCATGAAAAATTATCATATTTTTATTTTATTCCCAAACAAAAGTATATGATCTAAACATAAAAAACATAAGATGACTTAGGACATTTTCCTTATAGTATACCGAGAATTTTTGAAACGAAAAACTCCCCCGCCTCCATATTGAAGGCGAACAGAAGCCCCGGTGTTTTTCTATGTGGTGTCAATGTGAGTGCTTCTTTTCGAAAACTGCTGGTGGTAAATTCAGCTCGGTTTGACAACCTTGATTCTATGGATGTTCTTTATTCTATATATTTACTGATATATAACTGTTCATGCTTAACATTTCATCGATCCATTTCAAATGAACATATGACACAAAGAGTTAGTTGGTTACGTCATTTACAGACCACCCTACCTTACTTTACCGTAAGAGGCGTTGTTCCAATGTAGCCCCAGTGTCAATTATTTGCTTATAGAAGAAAAATATCACACTCCGATAAAAATACATTTGAGACTAATATATCGGCATTTCAGCATATAGTGCTCCTCCACTGTTATGTTTTGTCAAAAATAATATTACTGCCGCAAGTACCTGCAGTATTTTATTTTACAGCCAACTTCTATTCTGGCTCGATCTGTTATGTATTAGAATTTTTCAAGTAGGATCCTACGATGTACTGCTCTCATTGAGAGACCTAAAGTACTTCTTAAATCCATATCCTTTGTGTATATAAGTAACGGATTCATTTCCGGTGAGGTTAGGGGTTATTTAACAACGACAATTACAATAGCTCTTTTAGTGGCACCTATAGTATAGATCATTATAGCTTGAATCAATCAATGTAAAAAAGGCAAGTCATCAACAGATAAATTTAATATATAAACAATATGCATCTTAAAAATATTGCCGAATATCATTTCACGATTGTTCTAATAAATATCTGATCAGAATAAGCACATCTTAAGTGATATTTTCACTCAATTTCTTACTCCAGCAGCTTACTCCAAGGGTTAATGTACGAATAAATATTAGATAGACATCATTAAATTAAAAATGTTAAAACTCTGCAGAAAATGCTTATTTTTTAAACTGAGACAGTGTTTGAAATATAGCACAGGCATCAGCGACAGAAAGAAAATCTTTGCTCAGGAGGTTTAAATGTGCTTGTGGCTGTTTGTATAATTGCTAAAAATTAATTTATGGTTCATCTGAAAATCTATGCGATGCAATAAGCTAAAAATATACTTAATGTTTGTAGCTTGTAGCTTTAGTGTAGTTTTTAAACTAAATGTGATCATGTTTTAAACTAATAAAAACTAACTTCTGCCATGTTATTTATTGTGGAACGTGAAACAGATGGGTAGGGGCGTTCATTGTGTCAAGAAATGTATAAATAATTAGAACTATTAGATGCATTGACATGCATAGTAATAATCTATGCGGTATTGACTCATAACGCTCTTCATTAACCGAAATAGAATAAATATTATAGATATTTAAAATAAGAAAGATTTCATTTTTGATAACATTGGCAATGAGTAAAAAAATCTGATCATTACGAAATACTTTGAAAGGTAAAGCAGTTCTTTATTATTATTATTATTATTATTATTATTATTATTATTATTATTATTATTATTATTATTATTATTATTATTATTATTATTATTATTATTATTATTATTATTATTATTATTATTATTACCATTATTATTATTGCACATTTCTTGTATATCGCTTAATCTAAAACAGCTCTAAGCGCTCAACATAAGAATAACATAGAAATCATACAGCAACAGCGCAAAAAAAGTTAAAATAAAAGTTAAAAATCATAATCAACTTTCATAGTCTAAAAAGAGTCTTAAGTGACTTTTTAAATGAACAACTGAGAATAGACAGCGAATACCTGTTATATATTCCTCTAAGCGATACTGATCGTCAGATTGCAATTATCGTCATGGTTTGTGCCACGAAAGCAAATCCTTGAGCTATTCCGAGAATACTGTTGTGAACTACAACTAAGATTTTGACATTAATTCGTTTTTCAACTGGAAGCCAATGCATCAGTTGGAGAATCAGAGCTGGACTGTTACGTTTCGATGCCTGAAATGTTAACTTGGCAGCGGTGTTCTGAACCGACTAGCCTTCGCATTTGACCCTTATTTATACAATAAAGCAAACTGTTTGCGTAATCTAAGAGGGACATTGCATGTGCATGAACAAGTGATTTTGTAGCATCGGGATCAGAAATCAAAAGATGCGACTAATGTTCCGTACTTAATACATGCATGATTTTCACTTTTTGATTTACAATTTTTCCATTGACATATTCATGTCAAAAGTAATATCTAAATTTGTTATATGGGCTGAAGATACTGTTTCTATGTCACCCACATTTAAGATCTTACTTGGAAATTAGCACGAGAAATGACGAGAACCAAAAATGATGAGTTCAGTTTTATCGTCATTAAATTTAAGCATATTAGAGAGCATTAGAGAGCACTTCCGTTATGCAACTCTCTAACGTGCCGATAGCGTTTTGGATAGAACGAGGGTCAAAAGAAATGTACAGCAAAGAAATGTTGTAACATTCCGTATTTCAACTCGATATCCGCGAATGGGATCATAATCATTGTGAAAAGAAGCTGGCCAAGGATCCAACCTTGCGGAATGCCGAATGTGAGGGATATATCCGAGGATGTCACTTGACTGAAATGCACTGAACACGTTAAGTACGATTTTATCCATTTAATCATTTGTACTGATAATGGGTATCAGCACGTTTGATTTCAGGGTCGTAACTCTTTCTTGACATTTTATGTGACATATCAAAAGGTCAATGATTGGTCTATCATTATTTTGTAGGTAGGGGAGAAACGAGAGTCCGAGCACAGGAAGTAACGTCACGAGGTGTGCTCGGACTCTCATGAGAGTCCGAGCACAGTGACGTCATCATGACGTCATAGGGTGTTCTGGAACAGATGTTAAAGCGCGCACCCGTGTCAATGACGTCATCATGACGTCATTAGTCACGTGACCTGTCAATCATGTGTCACATGACCTGTCAATCATGTGTCACATGACCTGTCAATCATGTATATGAGGAAAATTTTCCCGATCATAAACCTTCTGGCCTGAATGGCTCAGTTGGTAGAGCGCAGGGTCCGTAAGCGGAACCATGATCTGAAGGTCAATGGATCGAACCCGCCCTCGGGCATCACTTTCATATCATGGGGACCCCCCCCCCCCTGGTGAAGAATTATATCATACCATGGGGGACCCACCCGTGAAGAATCATACCATGGGGGGACCCCTGCTGGTGAAGAATCATATACCATGGGGACCCCCCTGGTGAAGAATCATATACCATGGGGACCCCCCCCCCCCGTGAAGAATCATATCATCCCATGGGGACCCCCCCCCCCCCTAGGATGTGATTCAACACTCGTATAAGAGCACATTGTCTGTGCACATATGCATCATTCATGCTCTGACTGCCGTTGGATAAACATGGGAAAAAAGTGAAAACAGTTGCTCTTACCTGTTGTGTTGTGCTGTGCTGTTGAAGAACAAGTGAAGGATTGACTGGAATACACATAGGAGACGAAGTGAAACATTAGTTATTCTTTGGAAAAGGAAAGTGAAAGATTGGTTATTCTTTGGAAAGGAAGTGAAAGATTGGAGACGAATTGGCAAAACAGTCGTGGTAAGTTTTTTTGTTTACACTATGTAACACCATGTGACACTATGTAACACTGTTACACTATGTAACATTATGTGACACTATGTAACACTGTTACACTATGTAACATCATGTGACACTATGTAACACTGTTACACTATGTAACACTTTGTAACACTGTGTAACATAATGTAACACTATGTGACACTGTGACTATGTAACATCATATAGCTATATGACTATGTAATTTCTATGTGAACATAATTAGTCTAACGTATGTATGTCATTATCAGATCGTTCAACAGAGAAGCCGCGATAGCTCACTTGGCAGAGCAAATGGCTAGCAACCTGAGAATCCCGGGATCGATCCCCCATCAGGGCAAAACTTTTTTTTTTGGTTTTTTGTTTTTTTGTTCACTTTTATGACTGTGTGACATTATGTGACAACATGTGACTGTGACATCATGTGACTCTGTGACATTATGTGACTCTGTGACTTTTTTTAATATTATTATTATTATTATGATAATATTTTATTAGTCATATTTCAATGGTTTCCCATTACAGTGACCACACACACACACACAGCATACATGTGTACAGAGTGTGGGGGAAAACCGACTGAGAAATTTTACAGTGCACTCGTACAGAGTGTGGGGGAAAACCGATCGATAATTTCAGAGTGCACTCAAACAGAGTGTGGGGGAAAACCGATCGATAATTTCAGAGTGCACTCGTTCAGACCGTGGGAACGATCGATAAATTTGAAAACATCAAAGGCCTAGACCGTGGGAACGATCAATAAATTTCAGAGTGTACTCGTTCAGAGCGTGGGAATGGGATTTTCCCTACGTTAAGTCCAATGTTATGTTTTAAGTTATAGTAGTTGGAAAATGACACTTCTAAAACACATTTAACAAATGTAGTTTTTTGATAACATATAATATATAAAATAAGTTTGAACATTTTAGTATGCTACTTATTTGAATGTTCTAAAGTTATAGTAGTGGAAAAATGGTGGTTCTAGACCAACTTTAGCAAATTTAGTTTTTAACACCATATGATATATAAAATAAGTTTGAACATTTTAGCATGCTACTTATTTGAATATTCTAAAGTCATAGTAGTGGAAAAATGGTGGTTCTAGACCAACTTTAACAAATTTTGCTTTTTGAAAAAATATGATGTATAAAATAAGTTTGAACATTTAACCATTGTGTAGTAGGGTAAAAATGGTGGTTCTAGACCAACTTGAACAAATTTTGTTTTTTTTGACAATATATGATGTATAAAATAAGTTTGAACATTTTACCATGGTGTAGTAAGGTGAAAATAAGGGTTCTAGACCAACTTTAACAAATTTTGTTTTTTGACAACATATGATGTATAAAATAAGTTTGAACATTTTACCATGGTGTAGTAAGGTAAAAATCAGGGTTCTAAACCAATTTTAGCAAATTTAGTTTTTAACACGTTTCAGACGATTCTACCACTTGGTTGATTGGTTGATTGTTGGAAAATGAAAAGTGAAAATGTGGATAGTTATGTAGGAAAACTGCGCCCATACAAAAGACGTGTTCGAATGGCAAGCCCATTTTAAAGACGTGTTCGAATGGCAAGCCCATTCAAAACACGTGTTCGAAGAACTTTTGAAAGATATTACGTCGTGGTATTGTTCAACAAATTGTTCAACATGTTCAACAAGTTCAACATGTTCAACATGTTCAACATGTTCAACTTGTTCAACATGTTCAACATGTTCAACTTGTTCAACATGTTCAACATGTTCAACAAGTTGTTCAACATGTTCAACATGTTCAACATGCTCAACATGTTCAACTTGTTCAACATGTTCAACATGTTCAACTTGTTCTACATGTTCAACATGTTCAACAAGTTGTTCAACATGTTCAACATGTTGTTGTTCAACATGTTGTTGAACATGTTAAACAAGTTGTACATAAAGCTATGTTTAAAGACTTTCTCATCATTTGAATAGTGTAGGTTGAACCGAAAGGATGTATAAATGCAACATTTGTTCGAAATCTTACAATTGGCTGCAAAGTCGCATATGGTAAAGTTATTTCTAAGCATTTTAGGACATAGTGTGTCCAACCTCGAGTGTGACAGCTCCCTATAGAGCATAAAAGGTATCTACCCTCAGACATAACGCACATTCTGTATCAAGATACTGAAGAGTGAACATGTCTGCAGTGAGTGAACAACAACTACCATCTATAGCAAAGCCTCTGACAATACCTACAGCAAAGTCTAAGGCAATGCCCATGGTAAAGTCTAAGGCGAAGTCACGTCAGCAGCGTCAAAAGCGACCACATCTTAGAAAGATAAAAAGAGATGAGTTACCAGCTATGACGCCGCCGTGTAAAATGCGAAAAAATACTACAGAGCCTAATATGAAGCGAGAACCGGAGCGTAAAGCTGATACCACTATGAAGAAGATGCGTGTAGACGATTAACCGGTTATGATACCCATTAATGGAGAAACATATATTAAATTGGTGAAATATCAACAGAAAGTGATGGTTAACATTCGTAAATATATTACGAATCATGCATCTGGGAGGTTATATCCTAACAAGAAGGGAATTTTGTTGTCATTGAAAGACTGGCACGTGTTGAAGAAGCAAATGACGTCAGTGGATCTCATGCTTCAGAAAATGGATCTGTATAAATGCAGTGACTGTCAGAAGATGGTTGAGTAGACAGCGAGATGACTGTATACAGTTTTAACAGCATGACGAGCTTAGTAAATGCTTTGATTTCATCACAGTGCAGAAGATTGGACCGAAGGTTTTGAAGCTTGACAAGAACTTAGCTTTGACTCATATGAACATGTACATTTGATATGTAGTTCAAATTAAATTGTCTTCATATGTAGACTATGAAATTAACATTATCTATGTTCATGTGAAGTCAGTTGTTATAAAATTTTAAGTTAAGTTCTTCTGCACATGTATTAACATAATATGTATTTGAAATAGTTTTGTTTTTATCATAATTGTACATAGTTGTAATGTTCAATAAAAACACATATGATGCTTTTCAACTTTTTATTTTTCTCATACAATGCTTGGATATAATACATAATAAAACAATACTTGGATATAATACATAATAATACAATACTTGGATATAATACATAATAAAACAATACTTGAATATAATAAATTATAATACAATTCTTGAATATAATACATAATAATGTAAAATTAACTATAATACCCAATATATGATATATGGTTTAAGGGTCAATTAAAACCGTGTCAGGAACCTTACAACTTTATATGTTGCAAAGCAAGACATATATTACACAACGCTTAAGTTAATGAAATATTACAACATTTATAAAGTCTTTATTATAAAGTTTAGTCAAATAAGTCTATTTTTCTGCATCTGTTTCACTCTGTTCACTGTCCATGCCACTTTCTTCGTCACTGCTACCATCCTCCTCCTCCTCCATATCTAGTAGCTCTTCAAAGAATGCATTGTTTTTCCTTATAGCCGCCTTTAATGCCTTTGAATACTTATAATGTTTTTCATCAACAAAGTAATTAAAGTCCTCTAAAATCTTTTGATAATGTTTGCTTTGTTGTAGACGCTGGGTATAGGTGAACAGTCTCATAAACAGTTGTTTTAGTCCATGCTTATAAATGGGTCGAAGGTCATAACTTGCTATTTCACGCGCATATTCAAATCCTTGTTCTTCATATTCTTAAACCTTTTCTTAAAATATCTTATCATAGTCATCGTAGACGTCTTGAACCATATCATGCCAAACAGAGTCTATTTCTGACTTTCAGAGTCTGTTTCTGACTCACTTTCAGAACTTCTGTCATCAGCATCCTCACCACACTGCTCCATATGTTTTAGCAAAGCTTCTTCGCTGTTGTACAATGCACCACATTCTGCACAAGCATGTGCATTCTTTTCAGCTATGTTGACGCTATGACTTTCCATAGAAGACTCATCTAAAGTTTTCGTGAAAGGTAGTTTTACAGGGTTTTCCATATCCGATTCTTCATCCACTTCTGAAGCGTGAGCAACCTTTAAGTGTCTTTTAAGACTTTGCGGCGAATTGTAAGATTTCGAACAAATGTTGCATTTATACATCCTTTCGGTTCAACCTACACTATTAAAATGATGAGAAAGTCTTTAAACATAGCTTTATATACAACTTGTTGAACATGTTCAACAACATGTTGAACAACATGTTGAACATGTTGAACATGTTGAACATGTTGAACATGTTGAACAAGTTGAACATGTTGAACAAGTTGAACATGTTGAACATGTTGAGCATGTTGAACATGTTGAACTTGTTGAACATGTTGAACAATTTGTTGAACAATACCACGACGTAATATCTTTCATAAATTATTCGAACACGTGTTTTGAATGGGCTTGCCATTCGAACACGTCTTTAAAATGGGCTTGCCATTCGAACACGTCTTTAAAATGGGCTTGCCATTCGAACACGTCTTTTGAATGGGCGCAGTTTTCCTACATAACTATCCACATTTTCACTTTTCATTTTCCAACAATCAACCAATCAACCAAGTGGTAGAATCGTCTGAAACGTGTAAAAAACTAAATTTGTTAAAGTTGGTTTAGAACCCTTATTTTTACCTTACTACACCATGGTAAAATGTTCAAACTTATTTTATACATCATATGTTGTCAAAAAACAAAATTTGTTCAAGTTGGTCTAGAACCCTTATTTTTACCCTACTACACCATGGTAAAATGTTCAAACTTATTTTACGCATCATATTTTGTCAAAAAACAAAATTTTTTGAAATTGGTCTAGAACCACCATTTTTCCACTACTATGACTTTAGAATATTCAAATGAGTAGCGTGCTAAAATGTTCAAACTTATTTTATATATCATATGGTGTTAAAAACTAAATTTGTTAAAGTTGGTCTAGAACCACCATTTTTCCACTACTATAACTTTAGAACATTCAAATAAGTAGCATGCTAAAATGTTCAAACTTATTTTATATATTATATGTTATCAAAAAACTACATTTGTTAAATGTGTTTTAGAAGTGTCATTTTCCAACTACTATAACTTAAAACATAACATTGGACTTAAGGTAGGGAAAATCCCATTCCTTCTCAAATTTATTGATTGTTCCCACGCTCTGAACGAGTGCACTCTGAAATTTATTGATCGTTTCCACGGTCTAGGCCTTTGATGTTTTCAAATTTATCGATCGTTCCCACGGTCTGAACGAGTGCACTCTGAAATTATCGATCGGTTTTCCCCCACACTCTGTACGAGTGCACTCTGAAATTATCGATCGGTTTTCCCCCACACTCTGTACGAGTGCACTGTAAAATTTCTCAGTCGGTTTTCCCCCACACTCTGTACACATGTACTTATGCTGTGTGTGTGTGTGGTTACTGTAATGGGAAACCATTGAAATATGACTAATAAAATATTATCATAATAATAATAATAATAATATTTTTAAAAAAGTCACAGAGTCACATAATGTCACAGAGTCACATAATGTCACAGAGTCACATGATGTCACAGTCACATGTTGTCACATAATGTAACACAGTCATAAAAGTGAACAAAAAAACAAAAAACCAAAAAAAAAAGTTTTGCCTTGATGGGGGATCGATCCCGGGACTCTCAGGTTGCTAGCCATTTGCTCTGCCAAGTGAGCTATCGCGGCTTGTCTGTTGAAGGATCTGATAATGACATACATACGTTAGACTAATTATGTTCACATAGCAATTACATAGTCATATAGCTATATGATGTTACATAGTCACATAGTGTCACATAGTGTTACATTATGTTACACAGTGTTACATAGTGTTACATAATGTAACAGTGTTACATAGTGTCACATGATGTTACATAGTGCAACAGTGTTACATAGTGTCACATAATGTTACATAGTGTAACAGTGTTACATAGTGTCACATAGTGTTACATAGTGTAAAAAAAAAAAACTTACCACGACTGTTTTGCCAATTCGTCTCCAATCTTTCACTTCCTTTCCAAAGAATAACCAATATTCACTTTCCTTTTCCAAAGAATAACTAATGTTTCACTTCGTCTCCTATGTGTATTCCAGTCAATCCTTCACTTGTTCTTCAACAGCACAGCACAACACAACAGGTAAGAGCAACTGTTTTCACTTTTTTTCCATGTGTATCCAACGGCAGTCAGAGCATGAATGATGCATATGTGCACAGACAATGTGCTCTTATACGAGTGTTGAATCACATCCTAGGGGGGTCCCCATGGTATGATATGATTCATGACATGTGACACATGATTGACAGGTCACGTGACTAATGACGTCATGATGACGTCATTGACACGGGCGCGCGCTTTAACATCTGTTCCAGAACACCCTATGACGTCATTATGACGTCACTGTGCTCGGACTCTCATGAGAGTCCGAGCACACCTCGTGACGTCACTTCCTGTGCTCGGACTCTCGTTTCTCCCCTACTTTTTGTACACATAATATAACAAGGATGATGTTCAAAAACTACTCAGGAGAATGTTTTCAACTAGAGAGGCATATCAATATTTATGTACAGTGCAAGGGTCAGAAGCTCCCTTGATGTTTGTACGGTTTCCAAGGTAGAGACCCACAGATATTTGGTAAATAGAGCGGTCCTTTCAGGAGTTCAATTGAATAAAGAATGACAGTTCCACAAAGGTGTGCGGTGATTTCAAAATAAGCGTGAACGCATAGTTAACAACTTCTGTGCACTACCCATGGTTTAGTTTTGACACACTACGACACAACCCTACATCTGAAATCTAATTTGATAGACATTTCCTATGTTGATTTTCGCATGTATTGTCAAGCATTTTACCATAAAACCACAATATTCAGTAGCGTATAAATGGGCGTAAGACTCTCCTAAGCAGCATAACCTTAACCCTAGGTCACCCGTTATTCATCATGACGTCATTAGCCACGTGAACTGTCAGTCACGTGACCTGTCAATCATGTGTCATGTGACTCCAACCGTATATGAGGAATGTATTCCCGATCATTAACCTTCCGACCTGAATGGCTCGCTTGATAGAGCAGAGGACTCGTATGACGACCCTTGATCTGAAGGTCGGTGGATCGAACCCGCCTTTGGGCATCACATATAATATTATGGGTACCCCTCGGGGACCCCCCGTGGGAATTTCCACCATCTGTCTATCATACCATGGGGAACCCCCGGGGACCCCCCCGGGAGACCCCCGGCACCCACCGGGAACCCCCCCGTGGGAATTTCCACCATCTGTCTATCATATAATGGGGAACACCCCGGTCCTCCATGTGGGGACCCCCCTAGGATGTGATTCAGCACTCCTATAAGAGCACATTGTGCTCGCACATATGTTTCATTCATGCTCTGGCTGCCGTTGGATACACATGGAAAACAAGTGAAAACGTTGCTCTTACCTGCTGTGCTGTTATACTATTGTGCTGTTGTTGGATATTACATGAACAAGTGAACAATTGACTGGAATAAAAATAGGAGACAAAGTGAAACATTGGTTAGTCTTTAAAAAAAGGAAGTGAAAGATTGGAGACATGGAGACGAATTGGACAAAGAGTCGTGGTAAGTGACCTTTTTTTCTTTTTTTATTTGTAACATAGTTTTGTAACTATGTAACACCATGTCACACTATAACATTGTGTAACATTATGTAATTCAAACTTTTTTGTAACATCATGTAACACTATGTAACATCATGTAAAAAACACTATGTAACATAATGTTGCACTGTGTAACACTTTGTAACATAATGTAACACTATGTAACATCATGTGACACTGTGACTATGTAACATCCTATGGCTATATGACTATGTTAGGAGTATGTAATTGTTATGTGAACATAATTAGTCTAATGTATTGTTGTGCCTGTTGGGTGAATAGCCGCGCGGGCCCCCTTGATTGACAGCAAAAAAACCCGAATGTGATGTGCTTCAAGTAGTGTGTATCTGGCGGTCTTCGAGAGCGGACATCTTGCCTTATCGTACGCAGTACACGTAAGTTCACTTGACTGGTACCAGAAGTGAAACATATATTTAAAATAATTTATATTTTGATGAGAATTTCGAGTAAACTTCGGTGAGCGAAAACAGAATATTTTTCAGACCAAACGAAAATTTCAGAAGAACTGATTTTGTAAATATACTTTATCCTGGACAATATATATAGAGAGACGAACAAAATTCATTTCGCTCCAAGTAACCGCTGTTTAAATTGAATTACACTTTAGTAACATTTCGTCATCGTAATTGGGCGATAGTTCGAGAACTTTACTGTCATGAAATTTTCAACACCTGTTTAAAAACATTCCCGTGGATTCGGACTCTTCTGAGGATATTTGTATTATATTTTCTTATCATTTCAGTGATCTGCTATATATCCATATTGAAAATTATATTTAATTCAGTGTTCCCCCTTTTTTGGCTTTGTAGCCATTACAGTGCCACAATGAGCAAGGATGTGAGTACAATCATATTGTACATTACATAATTTATTCATTTATTTAAACAACCTGTAATTACGTGTTTCAGAATTAATTTATGTAATTTTCTACTGATCAGAAAAACTGCAAAAACAACATAAAATTGTAAAACCACGATTTCAAAAAGGACAGCGGCCTTTTGCTGTCCTTTGGCTGTCCGTTCATACTTTGAACTTGCTATTCGATTATTATAAAAACTGGTGAAAAAAAGAAGAAATTAAAAGACGGGAATAAAGGATTGCTGTAAAATAAAAAGGCGGGTAAAGTCTTACCGTCATATTTAATTGTGCATGGATGTTCTAGTGCTTGGATTACTTAGTAAGAACTTTGGATAGACAGATAATGGGACATTGTTAAGTTTACCCGTGCGTGGATATTATTATTTAAGTGATATTGGAGTATTTACATTGAAACACTCGTTTCGATTTCTATCACTAATTTGGTAATTATTATTTTCGGTCTTTTTAAATAGATCGAATATTTGGAACCTTTCATTAATAAATTTATTTCGAGTGCAAAAAGAAAAAAAACTATAAACTCTAAATAATAAATAGCACAAAGTGAAGGATACAAAAGACATTTCCTGGATTTGGATATTTATATGTATCGTCGAATCGTCTTCATGTAATTTCAGTAAATTAATTATATCAGAATATCACCTCAATCTATCGAAGATCGAAACTTGTGTTACTTTTATTTAAGTGTTTATGTAATTAAGCGTCTGGACATTGACATTGCTGGAAAATATTTGAAACTGGTAGTCTTTTGATTCATGAGAATCCAAACACGGCATTATATATAATTAAGTTTATTATTCAAGCGACAAAAGCTTAAATTTAAGTATTGTTGTTCTTTAAGCATTGACATTTATTTCCTATAAGATGCAGTAGATGTGTACGCAGCGTTTCATCCATGAGACTGAGACATAAACACACAATTGCAAAAGCTGCATTTATTTCATTATTATCACAGCAAAATACTATCGGCTATACATTTAAAAAAAAAGTCTTGTTGTCAAAAAATAAATATATATATATATATTATATATATTAACACTGTTATCAGTATCTACATATAGCAAGGCTTGTTTAAACTGACAACACTATTCTTTAGTTGCACATTCTGAATCATCTACTAATACCATTAATATTTGGAGACAATTTGGAAAACAACTTAAGATCATTATTTTTTAATAGACTTCACTGGTATAGCAAATTAAAAAGTACAAATCAGAATCTGGGACTTTCGTCGCTCAATTATGAGTACGACCAGGATGCAAACCAGATCTTCTAGATCACATCCAAAAGTTGACATCAATACAGCCTCGGCTGAGGAAATTGATGTTATTATCGGTTTGCAATCCGATTCAAACAAAATAGTACAATTACGTCGAAACAAACCATGGACCAGGGCAAACTTTTTGAAAACATTTCACTGCTATTCTAGTGAAGTGGATCGTTTCATCTTTACGGAGGACAAAGCTGCTACTGATCCATCCATTGAGGATGGGGTCAAACGACAGGACTGGTGGGATGGTGACTCCGCAGCTCCAGCTGCGTCACCAGAAAAGCTGAAGATTCCCGAAACCAAATCTATCCATGATGATTTGGCCGATATGCAGCAGCGACTGAGATCTTTAAATCTACCTGAAGCTTGCGAACGCGGGACGAAATCAGAAGATGGAGCTTTCGATTTTCCCCCAAAATGGGAGAATCCTTCTGGTAAATTGGAAAATCTGTTTGATTTCTCGGAGAACTTGTCTAATCGAATGAAACGATTAGAAGAACATCACGCCGAACAAATGAGGATGATTATGGATCACCACCAATCGAGGATGATGGTGTTGGAGGACGAACTGAGTACAAAATTTCGACAAATAGATAGGCGTTTTCATGCTTTTGAACATAAAATTACAACAAATCTGAATACCATTCAGAAAGCAATCATAAAGCAACCAGACAGTCAGTCAGCGCCACTACAAGGATCTGCAGCCATGCGGAAAACGCAGGACGTCCGTTATTCGACGGATGAGCCGATCGGTACAACTAAACATACAGCATATCGGTTTCAGAAGACAACCGTGTATGATAGGCCTCAGGCATCCGGTGGAAGGACTTATCCTATACAGCAACCTACCGTGCTACAGTCTCGTTCACCTGAGAACGAAGATGGTGATGAGGGTCCTTACTCAGATTACGATGCTTACATAAATGGGCAAGAACAAGATGATGATCACAGGCGTGCTCTTTCCATTAACCGTGCAAGAGGTCAAGGGTCTTTCTTCAATAGAAATAGATCATACCAACAAAGGGCTTCTACTCCGAGGCGATCTTTCAACAGAGGACGTACTAGTAACTTGGATAGCTTACTTGTGGGAAGAAATCTTACTATCGCAAGCAAACCAAAATTACCGGAGTATGACGGCAAAGGTTTATGGAAACCTTTCATCACCCTGTTTAACATACATGCCGACATTGGTTCGTGGACGGGCGAACAGAAGAGGACAATGATGTTAATCTGTCTGAAGGATCAAGCTGCTGAGTACTACACCATGCAGTATGAGTTGGATATGACTTTTGATGAAATGTCCCGAAAAATGGAACAACGATTTGGGAAAAAAGAATTGCCCCAAACCATGCGTGTTCAATATCATAATCTGAAACAAACAGCCGACGAGGATCTGATCGAGTGGGCGGAGAGAGTTCAGCGGGTGGCACTAGAAGCTTTTCAAGATGTCAATATCGACGAAACTTATCTGATGGAGGAGATTGTCAGAAGATTCTGTCAAGGATGCCACGACAAGGAGTTGGCTCAGTGCGCATGCATATGTTTAATACCAAAGCTATCTTTGGCTCAAAGAAGAAAGAAATCCGGCAGGTACAACTCCCAGAAGCGGAGGAGAACATTGACATTCAACAAGTCAGTGGAGGACGAGGCAAACCGCTGAACTTAAGGGTGAAAAATCTTGAGGGGCAATTTCAGCAATTTGGTAGTACGCTGGAAGAGAAGATGAATGATATAATAGAACTGCTTGTCAAGCGGGGAGTTATTGGTAACAAAGAGGTTGATCGAAAGCGGACGGATTCTTCCAATACATCCAAATCTGGTGGTCAGATCCTCCAGGAGGTAGATCAAGTTCCCCAGTGAAATCCACTGACAGATCGAATTCTCCCACTGCCGGAAAGAGTCATAGATATTCCAGATCAAGAAGTCCAAGACCGGGTAATAAAGGATCTTGTTTCTTTTGTGGTGAACCAGGTCATTTCAGTGCAACGTGCCCCTACAGAGAAAGAGGTTCATGTTTCTTTTGTGGGGAGATGGGTCATTTCAATGTCAAATGTCCCCACAGAAACAATAGCCAGAAACAGACTGATACTGGAAAATCGGTATCTTTTAAAGAGGATCATTTAAACTTGAAGAAGGGATCGAGCTAAAAAATGGCCTGACCTCTTTTCTGAATGATTCATCGGATTCTTATCAAACCCCTTTAACAATCAAGGAGTCTGAACAGATGATCTTTGATTCTGATTTTAAAGGGAACAATGAAGAACTGAGTACTGATGCTCAGTTGCAGGAAGGAGCGAAACCAAGGCTAAATGCTGTCTCGTTTAAAGACACGCAAGACTTACAAACTTTACTTGTAAACCTAAAAATTAATGGACGGTCGACTGTAGCAGTTGTTGACACTGGGGCTCAAGTAACTGTGTTAAGTCGACAATTTGCCGACTCGATGCGCAAACCCCTAACTGTCAGAAATGAAGTAACCCTGAAAGGGGCGGGGGAAGAATTTCAATGCACAACTAGCTCCAAGAGTTCAACTTGAGATTGGTAAAGACATATTCAGTTGGGATATGTTTATAGCACCAATCAGCGACAGCGTTATTCTTGGACTAGATTTCTTGACATACTCTAAAGCTGTGGTTGATCTTTAACAGAATACCATCACTATTAACAAAAGCACAATAGCAGCTTTTGAGAAACGCAATAGTGATACTGAACAACCTTATCGTGTGACTAGAGTTACAACGAGAAAAAGATGTTTTATTCCACCAATTACAGCGGCTATAATGACATGTGACTTGGAAAACCCAATTGAGGGATTGTATATAGCATATCCCAACTACTCTTCTAAGAAGATAACAGGGAAGGCACTTATTCCTAAGATGTTGTTTCGAAGCAACATTGAAGGAACTTGCAATATTCTATTCCTGAACGACTCGGATAGATATGTCACTATTCCGAAAAGCTGCACTGTGGGCTCGGCGTGTCAGATTGATGCGGTACTTGAGGAAGAAAAGTTACCCGATGACTCTGAACTATCCGACTCCGACTTTCCTATCAAAGACCCTGTTGAACAGTCTGGAAAAGAAAAACCCACTCCATGTGTAAGATCCGCAACATTTGAGGACTCAAATCAGCCAAAAGCTCGAGCCATGCCAGAACATCTTGCGGATATGTTTACAATGTCATCCGTTCATCTTTCCCCCGAACAGGCTGAAAGATTTGCAAACCTTCTAGTAGAATTTGCAGATATCTTTGCGAAGAATGATACCGATATCGGTTACTTTAGTGATATCAAATTTAAAATAAATACGGGTGATGCAAAACCTGTTCAACATCGTATTCGACGAACTCCTTTAGGCTTCGAGAAGGAAGAAGAAAACCATCTGAAATCCATGTTGGATAGTGGTGTTATACAACCTTCTACTTCGGAATGGGCGAGTGCTCCAGTTTTGGTCCGCAAAAAAGATGGCGGATTACGGTGGTGCGTTGACTATCGCGATCTGAATTCCAAAACAATAAGCGATCAATATAGAGTTCCCTTGATATCCGAATGCATGGATACTCTAAGCGGCTTCGAATACTTGTCGTCTCTCGATTTAGCTTCCGGCTATTGGCAGTGTGAAATCGATGAAAAAGATCGTCATAAAACTGCATTCATTACTAAGTATGGCTTGTTCGAACATATTCGAATGGGTTTTGGATTAAAGAATGCACCGGCTTTCTTCCAAAGGGTTATGGAGCTAGTATTTAGGGGCAAGACCTGGAAAGAAATCCTAGCATATTTAGACGATGTAATTGTGGTTGGAAAGAACTTTGACGACCATTTGACAAACCTTCAGAAAGTTTTTGATCGCTTTCGGAAATTCAACTTGAAACTCAAACCCAAGAAATGCTTCTACTTTCAGAATGAGCTGAAGTTCCGCGGGAAGACGGTATCTAAAGAAGGCATCGGCATTAACCCAGAAAATGTAGCCGTCGTGCAGAAGTGGAAAGCACCTGAAAACCGAACTCAAGTTGAAAGATTCCTCGGCTTAGTTAATTATCATAGAGAGTTCATTAAAGACTTTGCTATTCTGGCAGAACCTTTGTATAAGCTCACAGGGAAGGAAACACGAATTTAGATGGGGTCAGGATGAGCAATCAGCTTTCGATAGACTTAAGGAAGATATGACAACAACACCTGTTTTAGCGTACCCAAATCCGAATGATGAATTTATTTTGGACACGGACGCCTCAAACTACGCTATAGGAGCTGAATTGTCTCAAATTCAAGACGGCAGGGAACGCCCCATTTCCTTTGGAAGTTACGGTCTTACGCCACAGCAAAGACGATATTGTACAACTCGAAAGGAACTCCTAGCAATAGTGCGATTTACCAGGCAATATTGCCACTATTTACTAGGTAGGAAGTTCTACATACGTACAGACCACAACAGTCTCAGTTGGTTGATGCGTTTTAAAATGTTAGACGGTCAGCTTGCGTGTTGGCTTGAAGAGCTTAGCCAATTTGATATGGTGATTGTACACCGGCGGGGCAAGAAGCACATCAATGCTGACGCTCTTTCACGACTTCCGGAAGAGGAAGGTTGTGACTGTTACAGGGCAGGTGTCTCAGTTTTTGAGTTACCTTGTGGTGGTTGTAAATATTGTCAGAAACTTCATAGTCAATGGGACAGATTTGAAATCGACGTTGATGATATTTTACCATTGGCTGTTCGTAAGATCCAGAAGTCAAGCGAAGAATCATGGCTACCCCTTTATGAATCCGAGAGCATCAAGAACTGCCAAAGGAAAGACTCGGATCTCAAAGATGTAAACCAGTGGATTGAAGAAGATAGAAGTCCATCTGAAGGAGAATATTTTATTTCAAGTAGAGCTACTAAACATTATTGGCTCAACCGTAACTTGATATCCTTGCGTGATGGGTTATTATTCTGGAAATGGATTGATGAAATACGTGACCGAGATTTGTTGATTGTTCCAAAATTGATGATGAACGATGTTCTGCAGTATTGCCATGACAATGTGATGGCAGGACACTATGGACAAAAGAAAACAATTCAGAAAATGAAGAAGGGTTTCTACTGGTATAATATGACCACTGACGCAAAACTTTATGTGCAGACGTGTAGCGTTTGCAACCTTAATAAGAAGCCTAGGATAAAGGCTAGGGCTGCTCAAGTTTCATATCACAGTGGGGCGCCTATGGAGCGTGTTCACCTAGACATTTTGGGGCCGTTCAGACCAAGTAAGCAAGGAAATTCGTATGTACTGGTTATTGTTGATCAGTTTACCAAATGGGTGGAATGTTTTGCGTTGCCTAACCAAACGGCACTCCTTGTAGCAAAAACAACATTACATGAGTTTTTTGCTAAGTTTGGATGTCCAATTTATTTGCATAGTGATCAAGGACGCAATTTTGATGGGAATGTTTTTAGAGACATTTGCCAGCTACTGCATATAACCAAACAGCGTACAACTCCGTATAGACCGAGCGCAAATGGACAAGTTGAAAGGTATAACAGAACTCTTCTTCAACTTATTCGCTGCTATCTTAAGGATAATCAGAATAATTAGGATGAACATATCCCACTTCTTTGTGCTGCTATTAGAGCTACCGTCAATAGACAAACTGGTTTCACACCCAATATGATGATGTTGGGTAGAGAAGTCAGTCATCCTCAGGATATCATGTTTGGAGTTGCGCATCAAAATAAACAATTTGAGGAACCCTCCGCTTACGTCAAGAATCTATTACTTACCTTGAAAGGTGTTCACACTACGGCTCGAGAACATTTGAAATCCTGTCAGAAACGTCAGAAGAGAGATTATGATGCCAAGGTGCACGAAAAGCCTTTTCTTGCAGTCTTGGTGTATAAACTCAACTCTGCTACAAAAATTGGCCAGTGCCACAAACTTAAGCTTATTTTCAAGGGACCTTATTTAGTGGTTGAAGTTTTATCACCTGTATTGTTTCGCATTCGAGATCGGAGGAAGACCACCGTCATACATCATGATCGCCTTATCCGATGCGACGATAGATCCGTACCGTTATGGATGAGGCAACTGAGACGCAAGTGGTTGACCACGGGTATCACGGATGATTCTTCTAACCATGATATCATTTGTGAGGAGGATCTTCATTTGGAAAACCTATTTCAAGATTCAGATGATAAAAATGCAAGTAATGACGTGGAACAATTAGGAACAAAGGATTCCTCTTATAGTCAGGAAGAATTCAGGCCTTCTGAGGTACTCTCCCGCCATGGTCGTAAGATTAAAGTACCTCAGCATCTAACCAAAGATTATTACCTGTGAAAACCAAATTAACTAATATAAGAGTAGTTAGTCAAGAGTGCATGCAATATTATTTAAGAATTTACATTAACAAATAGATCCTAGCATGTTAGGTAACAAGAGATGATTCGCCAGTTAAGGGGATTAGTAGTGTGGTAGATAAAAAGTCTTAAGAATAGTGTCATACTTTACAAGACTAAGGTCTTGTCTTTTCAGAAAATAACGTATCTACCACCGTTATATCGTGATATCCGGTATTTCGGCAGCGAGGCCGACCGAGCAAGAGCGCCTATCGACGATGGCTCCCACGGATCCGAAATAACGACCAGAGGAACTAGTGATAAGAACCCTTCACGACCCGAACAGCCGTCCGGGGCCACTCGTGCTGGTAGCCCCAAGGATCAACAACAGTCCGTCAGCATTCGTTCTTCTGACGAGGCAAAGGAAGACGCAGATAATGGCTTCCAACTAGTAGTTCGGAAGAGAGATAGGCGAAGACTTCAGGATTCGAGCCGGCAAAGCCGCCCTGAATTCAGGAGAAGGTTTGATCATCGTGGTCAAATCGGTTCAAGTGACCGCAAGAGTCGTGGGGCGGAAAGAACACAATGGACGAAGACTTCGACTGAACGGGCCTATCACCCATCACCGCTCAACCGACCACAAGTACATGTGTCATCTCAGGATTTGAGCCGGCAGAGCCGTTCTGAATTCACGAGAAGAGTTGATCATCGTGGTCAAACCGGTTCAGGCGATCGCAGGAGTCGTCAAAGTCGCTCTGAATTCCGGGAAAGGCTTGACCATCGTGGTCAAACCGGGTCAAGAGATTCTCATCATTTTGATAGAAGTCGTTCTAACCAAAGGGGTCAGGACACCGTTGGATCATCCCCCTTAGGAATTCTCAGAATACCCCGAGACAGAACCGCCGAGATATAGTCAACCGCCAAAAGTTGACGCATCTGCCAACAATTTTTGGCGAAACCGATTTAAGGAAGCATTTCAATTCTTTTCTGACGTATCTCCTGTGTATGACCTCGATTTTTGAGTTGGAAACCCTTAACGAGATTTGTTCAAGAAAAACGGCTCTATGAAGAAAACGAGAATTACAAGTTGAAACCGGAAGAGACTGAACTGTTGTTTGACTTCCAGCTCTTTCTGAATAAGCGTTGTTCAGATATCGGGCTTGCAGATCGAATTGCCGTTTCGCCGCCGAACTGTGTAGCAGCTCTGCTCTACTGGAAGATTCAGCGCTGCCTTTTTAACTGTCTCAGCGATTCAAAAGTTTATCTCCTAAGAAGTATGACGATTCCAGAAAGTAAACGGCAGGGGATTCAGAGGTCGATGGTTAGTGAAGCCATCGAAAAGCCACGGACATTACCTGTTTCGTCTGCTAGTACCCAATCAAAGATGATTGAAGAAGGCAAGACATCCGATCTCACGGTGGAACTTGATGTGAGGCTTGGTACACAAGCCATCCGAACTTCGTCCTCAAGACCGAGGCTCACGCCTGGGATCGATACCCATTTTCATCCTGATAAGATGGCAGAAAGGTCAACTCAAATGGACAAGGATGGGGACTTCGAAAGTCTGCTTGCACTTGGGCCTAGCTGTCCGGGCGATTTCTACCTGGAGAGTGCGGTGGCGGTCTTTTGCTTCCCTCAACAATACCCCTCGTGTACCATGCGTCACAATTTGCTGAAAGACGGCAGATTGCGTTTCGCTTTTGGAGTACATCCGAAAGCTGCGACATCCGTGAATCCGGGTTTGTTGGAAGACCTGAGGTTGATGTTGCAGTCCAGAGGTACAGTTGCCTTAGGCGAAATAGAGTTGGATTATTCAAGTTCGACCTGCCCGCGAGAGAATATTCAGAAAAACGCTCTTGTTGACCTGCTTAAGATCGGAAATGAAATCAGGCTTCCGATTATTATTCATTGTCGAGACGGATTGGGTTCGCGTCGTGCGAGCAAAGATTGTCTCAATTTGATGAGACAACATCTATCTCCCTTCGCGCCCATTCATAGGCATTGCTTCCACGGCGGTTTAGATGAGTTAAAAGAATGGTTGAGATACTTCCCAAACACCTTCTTTGGTATTACCGGACTCATCACTAAGAACCTGAAGCATCCTGAGTCATCAGAAGTCATTCGGGAATTAAGAGATATGTCTCGACTTGTTCTGGAAACGGATGCACCCTATTTGAGACCGGAAGGAGTAGACAATCGGCTGATGAACTCGCCGTACAACATTCCTGTGATTGCTGAGCAAATAGCAGAAATCTGCCATTGCACCAGGACGCAGATTCTTCAAGAAACCGTAGAGTCTGCGAGGATGTTGTATCAGATCTCTCCGCTGGATTGATCATCGATGATCAATCGCTTGTAGAATGGTGTATGGACTGAATAAGGATGTTCAGTCATCGAGTGACAAGTGGGCAATTTAGACACAGTTTATACTGAATAAAGATGTTCAGTTGTGAGGTTCAGACAGGATAGAGGGCAGATTCCTTTTTTAAAATGGGGAAGAGTGTTGTGCCTGTTGGGTGAATAGCCGCGCGGGCCCCCTTGATTGACAGCAAAAAAAACCCGAATGTGATGTGCTTCAAGTAGTGTGTACCTGGCGGTCTTCGAGAGCGGACATCTTGCCTTATCGTACGCAGTACACGTAAGGTCACTTCAGTATGTATGTCATTATCAGATCGTTCAACAGACAAGCCGTGATAGCTCACTTGGTAGAACAGACGGCTTGTAACCTGAGAGTTGTGGGATCGATCCCACCTCGGGAAAAACTTTTTTTTTTGTTTTTTTTTTGTTCACTTTTGTGACTCTGTAACATTATGTGACATCACGTGACTGTGACATTATGTGACTTTATGTGATCTGTGACATTATGTGACTCTGTGACTTTTTTTTTTTTACATAATAGCTATATTTCTATGTCTATTTTCACTCATAATATTTAATTAGTCATATTTCAATGGTTCCATTACAATAACTACACACACAGCATAGGAATAAGTATATGAAAGGTCTCAGAGTGTGGGAAAACGATTGATAAATTTTAGACTGCACTCGTTCAGAGTGTGGAGAAACCGATCAATAAATTTCAGAGTGCACTTGTTCAGAGCGTGGGGGAAACCGATCGATAAATTTCAGAGTGCACTCGTCCAGACCGTGGGAACGATCGATAAATTTCAGAGTGCACTAAATCAGAGCGTGGAAACGATCAATAAATTTGAGAAGGAATGGTATTTTTCCCCCACTCTAAGTCTAATGTTATACTAGTGGGAAAATGGTGCTTTTAGACCAACTTTAGCAAATGTAGTTTTTGATAACATATGATATATAAAATAAGATTTAGCATTTTACCATGCTACTTATTCAAATGTTTTAAAGTTATAGTAGTGCGAAAGTGGTGCTTAGACACCAACTTTATCAAATTTAGTTTTTAATAACATATAATATATAAAATAAGTTTTAACATTTTACCATGCTACTTATTCAAATGTTGTAAAGTAATAGTAGTGCGAAAATGGTTGTTCTATATCAACTTTAATCAATTTAGTTTTTGACAACATATGATATATAAAATAAGTTTAAACATTTTAGCATGCTACTTATTCGAATGTTCTAAATTTATAGTAGTAGGAAAATGGTGGTTCTAGACCAAATTTAGCAAATTTAGTTTTTGGCAAGCCCCATTCGAAGCACGTGTTTAATTTTTTTTTGAAACATATTACGTCATAATTTTTGAACGTCATAATTTTTGACTAAGTTCAACAAATTGCTCAACAAGTTTTTCAACATGCTCAACATGTTTAACATGTTCAACATGTTCAACATGTTCATCATGTTCAGCATGTTCAACATGTTCAAAATGTTCAACATGTTTAACATTTTCAACATGTTCAACATGTTCAGCAAGTTGTTGTTCAACAAGTTGTTCAACAAGCTGTATATAAAGCTATGTTTAAAGACTTTCTCATCATTTGAATAGTGTAGGTTGAACTGAAAGGATGTATAAATGTTACATTTGTTCGAAACCTTACAATTGGCCACAAAGTCTTAAAAGACACTTAAAGGCTGCTCACACTTCAGAAGTGAATGAAAAATCGGATATGGAAAACCCTATAAAACTACCTTTCACGGAAACTTTAGATGAGTCTTCTATGGAAAGTCAAAGCGTCAATGTAGCTGAAAAGAATGCACATGCTTGTACATAATGTGGTGCATTATACAACAACGAAGAAGCTTTGCTCAAAAATATGGAGAGGTGTGGTAAGGATGTTGATGACAGGAGTTCTGAAAGTGAGTCAGAAACAGACTCCGAAATAGACTCTGTTTGGCATGATATGGTTCAAGAAGTGTACTATGATGACAAATTTCAAGAAAAGGTTTTAGAATATAAAGAACAAGGACTTGAAGATGCGCGTGAAATAGCAAGTTATGACGTTCGACCCATTTATAAGCATGGACTAAAACAACTGTTTATGAGACTGTTCAACTATACCCAGTGTTTAGAACAAAGCCAACATTATCAAAAGATTTACGAGGACTTTAATTACTTTGTTGAAGAAAAACATTAGAAGTATTCAAAGGCACTGAAGGCGGCTATAAGGAAAAACAATACATTCTTTGAAGAGCCACTAGATATGGAGGAGGAGGAGGATGGTAGCAGTGCCGAAGAAAGTGGCATGGAAAGTGAGGTGCAACAGAGTGAAACAGATACTGAAGAATTATAGTTAATTTTGTATTATTATGTATTATATTCAAGTATTGTATCATTATGTATTATATTCAAGTATTGTATCATTATGTATTATATTCGGGTATTTTATTATTATGTATTATATCCAAGTATTGTATGAGAAAAATAAATAAGTTGAAAAGCATCATATGTGTTTCTTTTATTAAATATTACAAATATTTACAATTATGATAAAAACAAAACTATTTCAAATACATATTATGCTAATACATGTACCTACTCATAATAACTGAAATAGATAAGTTTACAAAAATGCTATAAAATCTTACTTTACATCAACATAGATAATGTTAATTCATTTCATAGTCATACTGTTAAAATTGTATACAGTCGCAAAATGACTTTCTACTCAACCATCTACTGACAGTCACTACATTTATACACATCCATTTTCTGAAGCATGAGATCCACTGACGTCATTTGCTTCTTCAGCATTTGCCAGTCTTTCAATGACAACAAAATTCCCTTCTTGGTAGGATATAACCTCCCAGATGCATGATTCGTAATATATTAACGAATGTTAACAATCACTTTTTGTTGATATTTCACCAATTTAATATATGTTTCTCCATTAATGGGTACCATAACCGGTGAATCGTCTACCCGCATCTTCTTCATGGTGGTATCAGCTTTACGCTCCGGTCCTCGCTTCATATTAGGCTCTGTCTTAATTTTTCGCATTTTACACGGCGCCGTCTTAGCTGGTAACTCATCTCTTTTTATCTTTCTAAAATGTGGTCGCTTTTGACGCTGCTGATGTGAGTTCACCTTGGAATCTACCATGGGCATTGCCTTAGACCTTGCTGTAGGTATTGTCTCAGGGAGGGGGGTTCTCACATGTTTATGTTCAGCAAGTGTTTCAACATGTTCAACAAGTTGTTGTTCAATATATTAAAACAACTCACTATAGAGCATAAAAGGCACCTGTCCTCAGACATAACGTACATTCTGTATCAAGATACTGAAGAGTGAACATGTCTGCAGTGAACAACAACTACCATCTATGGCAATGCCTGCAGAAAATGTTATAGCAAAGCCTGAGACAATACCTACAGCAAAGTCTAAGGTGAAATCACATCAGCAGCGTCAAAAGCGACCACATTTTAGAAAGATAAAACGAGATGAGTTACCAGCTTAGACGGCGCCGTGTAAAATGCGAAAAATTAAGACAGAGCCTAATGTGAAGCGCGAACCGGAGCGTAAAGCTGATACCACCATGAAGAAGATGCGTGTAGACGATTCACTGGTTATGATACCCATTAATGGAGAAACATATATTAAATTGGTGAAATATCAACAGAAAGTGGTGGTTAACATTCGTAAATATATTACGAATCATGCATCTTGGAGGTTATATCCTACCAAGAAGGGAATTTTGTTGTCATTGAAAGACTGGCAAATTCTGAAGAAGCAAATGACGTCAGTGGATCTCATGCTTCAGAAAATGTATGTGTATAAATGTAGTGACTGTCAGAAGATTGTTGAGTAGAAAGTCATATGCGACTGTATACAATTTTAACAGTATGACTATGAAATGAATTAACATTATCTATGTTGATGTAAAGTAAGATTTTATAACATTTGTAAACTTATCAATTTCAGTTCTTATGGGAAGGTACATGTATTAGCATAATATGCATTTGAAATAGTTTTGTTTTTATCATAATTGTAAATATTTGTAATATTTAATAAAAGAAACAAAAATGCTTTTCAACTTATTTATTTTTCTCATACAATACTTGGATATAATACATAATAATAAAATACTTGAATATAATACATAATGATACAATACTTGAATATAATACATAATGATACAATACTTGAATATAATACATAATAATACAAAATTAATTATAACTCTTTTGCATCTGTTTCACTCTGTTGCACCTCACTGTCCATGCCTCTTTCTTCGGCACTGCTACCATCCTCCTCCTCCTCCATATCTAGTAGCTCTTCAAAGAATGTATTGTTTTTCCTTATAGCCGCCTTCAGTGCCTTTGAATACTTATAATGTTTTTCTTCAAAAAAGTAATTAAAGTCCTCTAAAATCTTTCGATAATGTTGGCTTTGTTCTAAACGCTGAGTATAGTTGAACAGTCTCATAAACAGTTGTTTTAGTCCCTGCTTATAAATGGGTCGAAGGTCATAACTTGCTATTTCACGCGCATCTTCAAGTCCTTGTTCTTTATATTCTAAAACCTTTTCTTGAAATTTGTCATCATAGTCATCGTACACTTCTTGAACCATATCATGCCAAACAGAGTCTATTTCTGACTCACTTTCAGAGTCTGTTTCTGACTCACTTTCAGAACTCCTGTCATCAACATCCTTACCACACCTCTCCATATGTTTGAGCAAAGCTTCTTCGCTGTTGTATAATGCACCACATTATGTACAAGCATGTGCATTCTTTTCAGCTAAATTTATATTGACGCTTTGACTTTCCATAGAAGACTCATCTAAAGTTTCCGTGAAAGGTAGTTTTACAGGGTTTTCCATATCCGATTTTTCATCCACTTCTGAAGTGTGAGCAGCCTTTAAGTGTCTTTTAAGACTTTGTGGCCAATTGTAAGATTTCGAACAAATGTCACGTTTATACATCCTTTAAGTTCAACCTACACTATTCAAATGATGAGAAAGTATTTAAACAAAGCTTTATATACAACTTGTTGAACAACTTGTTGAACAACAACTTGCTGAACATGTTGAACATGTTGAAAATGTTAAACATGTTGAACATGCTGAACATGATGAACAAGTTGAACATGTTGAACATGTTGAGCATGTTGAACATGTTATACATGTTGAACATGTTGAGCATGTTGAACAACTTGTTGAGCAATTTGTTGAACTTGTTCAAAAATTGTTGAACAATACTATGACGTAATATGTTTCAAAAAATAAATGATACACGTGTTTCGAATGGGGCTTGCCAAAAATCTAAATTTGTTAAATTTGGTCTAGAACCACCATTTTCCTACTACTATAAATTTAGAACATTCGAATAAGTAGCATACTAAAATGTTTAAACTTATTTTATAAATTATATGTTATTAAAAACTAAATTTGATAAAGTTGATTTCGAAGCACCATTTTCGCACTACTATAACTTTAAAACATTTGAATAGGTAGCATGGTAAAATGCTAAATCTTATTTTATATATCATATGTTATCAAAAACTACATTTGCTAAAGTTGGTCTAAAAGCACCATTTTCCCGCTACTATAACATTAGACTTAGAGTGGGGGAAAATCCCATTCCTTCTCAAATTTATTGATCGTTCCCACGCTCTGATTTAGTGCACTCTGAAATTTATTGATCGTTTCCACGGTCTAGGCCTTTGATGTTTTCAAATTTATCGATCGTTCCCACGGTCTGGACGAGTGCACTCTAAAATTTATCGATCGGTTTCCCCCACGCTCTGAACGAGTGCACTCTGAAATTTATTGATCGGTTTCCCCACACTCTGAGCGAGTGCAGTCTAAACTTTATCAATCGTTTTCCCACACTCTGAGACCTTTCATGTACTTATTCCTATGCTGTGTGTGTGGTTATTGTAATGGAACCATTAAAATATGACTAATTAAATATTATCAGTGAAAATAGACATAGAAATATAGCTATTATGTTAAAAAAATGTTTGTCCCGAGGTGGGATCGATCCCACAACTCTCAGCTATCACGGCTTGCTGTTGAACGATCTGATAATGACATACATACGTTAGACTAATTATGTTCACATAGCAATTACCTACCCCTTACATAGTCATATAGCCATAGGATGTTACATAGTCACAGTGTCACATGATGTCACATAGTGTTACATGATGTTACATGATGTAACATAGTGTTACATGATGTTACATTATGTAACACAGTGTTACATTATGCTACATAGTGTTACATGATGTTACATAGTGTTACATTATGTTACATTATGTAATATAGTGTTACATGATGCTACGTAGTGGTACATGATGTTACATAATGTTACATGATGTTACCAAAAAATGTTAGAGTTACATAATGTTACATAATGTTATAGTGTGACATGGTGTTACATAGTTACAAAACTATGTTACAAAAAAATTGGTCACTTACCACGACTCTTTGTCTAATTCGTCTCCATGTCTCCAATCTTTTACTTCCTGTTTTTTAAGACTAACCAATGTTTCACTTTGTCTCCTATTTTTATTCCAGTCAATTGTTCACTTGTTCATGTAATATCCAACAGCAGCACAATAGTATAACAGTACAGCAGGTAAGAGCAACGTTTTCACTTGTTTTCCATGTGTATCCAACGGCAGCCAGAGCATGAATGAAACATATGTGCACACACAATGTGCTCTTATAGGAGTGCTGAATCACATCCTAGGGGCGTCTCTACATGGAGGACCCGGGGGTTCCCCACATGGAGGACCGGGGGTCCCCATTATATGATAGACAGATGGTGGAAATTCCCACGGGGGGTCCCCGGGGGTCCCCATAATATGATATGAAGGTGATGCACGAGGGCGGATTCGATCCACCGACCTTCAGATCAAGGGTCCTCATACGAGTCCTTTGCTTTACAAAGTGAGCCATTCAGGTCGGAAGGTTAATGATCAGGAAAACATTCCTCATATACGGTTCGAGTCACATGACATATGATTGACAGGTCAAGTGACTGACAGGTCACGTGACTAATGACGTCATGATGAATAACAGGTGACCTAGGGTTAGGGTTCTGCTGCTTAGGAGAGTCTTACGTTAGTATGACGTTATTATGATGTCAATATGACGTCATGACGCCATAATGTCATGATGACGTCATTATAACGTTATTATGACGTCATTTGCACGGGCGCGCGCTCAGACCTATCAATCTGATCCACCACACCTTTCTGACGTCATTATGACGTCATTATTACGTCACTGCTTTGATATGCCCATGGGCGTTCTAAAACAGTCGTGACGTCACTGTGTTAATACGCCCATTATATATTATTCTGAGGCGCCCATTTATACCCTACTGTATTCATCCATGTGGAAACACAAAGCGCTTGTCATCAAACTAAAAGGGTTTCACTTTCTAGGTCTTCTCACTACGCAATTGATGATTATGAGAATAGATGCCTTAACAATTGTCTTGTTCTTTTCCATCAGACTCTGTCTGCACATCAATTACAACAAAAGCTGCTTTAACAATACCTGTAGCTGTCCTCTGTTGTTGTCGCCATATATCACACTATTCATTTGAGGAATTCTTTTCCAGGTACACTGGCAGTTTCTTCTTTCAGCTTACAATACTTTCCTGTTGATATTGCAGGGAAGAATAGTGAAATTGTGAGGCTCGTGTTCGCATGGATAGATGATGAATGTAACTATGACCACCTTATGCGGCATTTTGCTATAGATAAAGCCTCCGACAGCTAATTAACTCCACTCATAAGAATATATTTTACGATTAATTATATATTGATACAGTATTCTTTTTTTTTTCAAATTAAATAGGGCAGTACAATCTCGAAAGTATTTCAAGTCACAAATGGACTGACACAAAAGGTGGAATATTTTCACCACACTTCTCTAATGTATATATTGATGAATTAAGTAGTAAATTGAACAAATGTAAAACGGGCTGTACTATATACGGAGTGCCACTCAATCATATAATATATGCTGGTGATATGGCGCTTATCGCCCCTTCTGTTATAGGACTAAAATTATGGCAAAGTACATTAGAAAATATTGTCATCTGATATATGCTGATGATATGGCGCTTATCGCCCCTTCTGTTATAAGACTAAAATTATGGCAAAGTACATTCGAAAATATTGCTAGTTAATTAGACTTGAAGTTCAATACACAAAAAAGTGTTGTAATAATATTACGATCGAACATGATGAACTCATGCAAATTTGCAAGATTGCACTTAAACGGATGTGAACGGAGAGATGTTATTGAATATAAATATTTTGGTTGTGTAATAACCAATGATGCAAGTGATGGTATGGATATCAAAAGACAAACACGCGCATTCTATGCTCATGGAAATATTTTAAGACGAAAGTTTGGGATTTGTAATGTTGGTGTTAAGCAAAGAATATTAATGAACAAGAAAGTTCACTCCCATTGACTGCTATGTTTATCCAGATGGCACAGCGCCGCCTGGTAGTCACTGGCGTTATCACTATGAGAATTCACATCTATTGTGAACATGGAGGCATCCTCAAAGGCATTTTGTTGCTTTTGTATGTGTGTTCTTTTGTGTGTGCACTTTCATACACAATTTGCTACTTTCGTTAGACATGAAACAATAAATTAACAACACAATAACATTCTTAACACACTTTATTCACTCAGATCAATCGGTTAAATATTATTTCACATGTAAATTTACAAGTGCTTCAGTTTCATTATTTTTCTTTTTCGAGAAGCGCCCCTTGTTTGCAAATCTCTGTTCTGCAGTTTTAAGGAATGTGTTATTCTGACAGTGAGATATAAATCTACCATGTAGTGTGCTATTTTATCACATTCCCTTTTATCACAGAAGATATCTGTTGCGCAGCCCGCTTCTATGACTCGCCGAAAAAGCTTACCCCGAACTTTATCACAATACATGACGCATTCAAACAATTTCATGAAAAGGTTTTCGCATTCCGAAACAAACTTAATAACATTTTCGGAAGGAACCAGTAATTTTGAAGTTTCTGTCAATTTTTTTTGCTCAGAAAAACAAACATTTTTTCATTTTCTGTTGGTTCATTATTTTCAGAACTGATCCATTTAGATAGACATTCATCACATGAATGGCGTTTTTTTGGCTTTTGATATTAAATACCAAGCAAGGTAAACGACAATAATTTCTTCAGGTAGTGACAAATCATTTATGGAACTGTTTGCATTCGAAAGCAGATCCAACACATTATTTGGTATTTCTCTGTCTGGAAACAATGCATTTTCTTGTGGAATATTTGGGACATGTACGTTTTGATCAACTTCTGGAAATCCCTGTAATCTAAGTAAAAAACAGTCAAATTCGCCTTGGCAGTTACTTTTATTACTTTTTACAAACATTGAATCGACACATATAGCCCGATAAGCAGCCCGAAATTGAACTGGTTCCGGATTATCGCGGTGTCCCCCTTTGCCTCTAATTATTGAGAAAAAATTGTCTAAGCAATCTTGATTACTACGGTTGGTCAGTAAAAATTTAATACCGTGATTTTGATGTAAATCTTCCCACTTCAGCTTTAGGCATGCAATGGACATTTGCCAACCCTTTAAACATGGCAAAGACCGCGTTGTACCGGTTTTCGTAATTTTTGAAAGCCAGTTTTCACACTCTTCCAAAAATGCCAAATGAGCGGAATCAGGAGTTATCGCTCTGCGTAGCGGATGTGTCGACATTAACTGATTACTGCTAAAAACATCAAATAACTGATCAAAATTTTTTTAATGAAATTGGCGGTGTGTAAAGCGTTTTCGTCTATTTTTCCTAAAGAACACAGAGTATTGATGCCCACAGCAACAGAGCGACTTAAATCTTGAGTCGCTAATTTTACTCTCATCGACGAAAACGGTGGAAGTTCCATGTGTTTGGCGGACAGTTTTGGCGCCATTCGAATCGAAAGTGCCGAATCAAATTGATAGAACTCTTCAATGAATGACCATTTTATGTCTTCGCCTTCTACTGTATAGCCAGACTTTTTAAAGTTATTTCGTACATTTTTGATGAGATGGGGTGGGTCATAAGTTACATACACTTTTTTGTTTTTACTAGAAATATGGTCGATCTCTGTCTACTCTGAGTGCTTGTATCGTTGACCTATTATTGCTACCTTGATCGCAAGCAAGAAGCTTTACATTCAAACCTATATTCTGCAATTTCTCGACACACTCGACCACCAATTTCTGCAGTAATTGCGACGATACTAGGCCACTTGATAAAAAATAACCAACAGACTGCTTCCACTTTTCAACAAGACCACGTACCATAAACACACATGCATGATTTGCAATATATTTTGAGCTAGTATTTGAATTTGACGTCTCAAAGCCGCCAATTTTATCAGTTTGTACGCCGTATATTAACTGTTCTTTAAAAGACATTTCGTCAAAAATTACTGTACACAATTTTTGCTATTCTGTCATTGATTGAACTCGGTATTTTAAACCTTCGAATATAACTGCGTGAAATCCCGGCTGGAGATTAATTTTTTGCATGCATTTTTTCAACGTACTTACTGATGGTAAAGCAAACGTTTTTGCCAAAAGTTTGTAACATTTTGGACTACAGTGAAAAAGGGTGAAGGCAAAAGCCTTATCCTGGTCTGACCAACGGTATTCGGTTTTCGATCGGGTTGACATTTTCAACTGTTGAATAAAGAAATCGCGCACTGGACCTGTAAGTACTTCAGAGATGGCCTTCACGGCATTATCCACTTCTTCCTTTTTACTTTTTTGCCGATTTGGGGTTTTAATCCTGCTCCGCAAGCGTGAAATCTTTGTCCGTAATGACTGGTTTTGCTGTTTCAATTTTCGTTTTTTTTTTTTTTTTTTGAGTTTCGGGATTTGATGATTTAACGGTTTCTCGAGGTTATTCTTCTTTAGACTCGGCAATTTTCTGTCACGGGGTGGGGGCGTTTGGTCGTCACAGATTTTGGTGGATTTGGTGCGTTTATCAGCGTAGGAACTGCACTCCAGATCAAACGGTTCCTGCAAAAAATCGAAGCAATATTTGTGGTTAAATCTGTCAGAAAAGTATCTCGAATTTGGGGTTGGGGTGCGGTGCGGTGGGGGGAGTGGGGTGATGTTGGTGTAATATAGTATCACCCACCAGAATGTGACCCCCCTCCCGGCCCCGTGACCGGTGATTGTATAGTACATTGGAACTTAAATAAAACGATAACTGTTTACAAGGGTAATTCAATGCATTTTACAAAATCTGGTCTGCACTAAAACTTATTTTTAAGATGAAATACTTCCCTTGTTTTTAAAAAGTTTTTTAAAGGTGAAAACTTACCTTGGGTTTGCATTCATAAATTGATTCTCCTCAAAATGCTCTGCACAAACATGTCTATATTTTAGATCCTGTGGCGATTTTCCTTTCAAATCATTACGTCGGAGATTTTGTATCCATTTACTGCATCTTTCTTGTTCACGCGGTAAAGAAAAAATGATATGTCCTTTCTTGTTTATCTGTAATTATTACACCCCCATGCAGCACAAATTGTCGTAAGATGAGTTTTTTGCAGCATTTTTTGTAGTGCTTCCATGTTTTCCATGTTTACATGTGGAAACACCAGCGTCCGTCAGAGGGCCAGCTACCTCTGTTGTTACACAAAATAGCAGGAGTGATATAAGATACAACTGTTTAAAACATATTGCACAAATATGTATGCATCTCATCTGTGGTACTCTTACAAAAAAACCCCTATTCAAATATTACAAACAGCATATCGCAATATACTGAAACAATTCATCGGTGTGTCTAAATATGAGAGCACAAGTATGATTTGTAGTTTCTTAGATATTGTTGTGAAGTTGGTATCTATAATGTGTGTTGTGAAAATGAATATATACAAACATGTAACTACATGTTCATTTGTGCTTGGCTGTTTCCATGAGTTGCAGCTTTTTGCTTAGTGGTTAGCACGCTCGCTTATGAAGCGAAAAGTTCCCAGTTCGAGCCCCGATTGCGACTCACATATTTTCACAACATTGGTACCAGAAGTGTACGAGTATGTTCCTGTCGCGGTTGTATGGTAGATATTCGTGCAACGTTTAAGCGGGTGCGAATGGCAAGAAGGGCACGTGTGAAAATTGGAGTAAAGTAGCCACGTGCGGCTGTAGGTGGCCCAAAGAGAAAAAGACGGGAGAAAATATAGAAATTCGTACGATGTTCAAACACTGTAGTGTTACACTGATAAGAATGGAAAGAAGGGCATGTGAAAAGCCACGTGCGGCTATGGGTGGTGAAAAAAGCACAACAGGGAAGAATGTCGTGAAGTTGGTATCTATAATGTGTGTTGTGAAAATGAATATATACAAACATGTAACTACATGTTCATTTGTGCTTGGCTGTTTCTATGAGTTGCAGCTTTTGGCTTAGTGGTTCGCACGCTCGCTTATGAAGCGAAAAGTTCCCAGTTCGAGCCCCACTTGCGACTCACATATTTTCACAGCAATATTAACTCGTGTGAGTCATTTTTAAGAAATGTCGTCTATAAATTCATACTATGTCTGAATAATTCACCAAACGAGATAATAAGAAATATACTACAATCAAGTGTGCAACACACTTCATTTATTTTCCAAACACATGTATACACATATGTAAAACTATGAAATATATATGTACATATATTATAGTTAATGTGATTCATTTATATATTAAATGGAACTGCAATTGCAGAGTGCGAAATAATTAAATTCTATCTATCTTGATTTTACAACCAATAAAATGGACATTCATTATGTACAAAAGAAACAGCTTCCCAAATCAAAGCAGGAAACATTTAAATCAGATCTGGAATTGAAATACTGTTTCAATCCTTAGTTTAGGAAAATCTGCAGATGGCTTTTTAAAGAGATTGCTTGCAAGCAAGGTTAACAGGAATGTCACAAAGAGTATTGCAGTTGCTGGAGGGCTGTCTAAAAGCGGATGTAATAAAATAAATGACCCGTTTGGGCCCTTGCAGCGACGGCTCTAGAAAAGGTTGTAATCTGGTTGCTTTTAGGTAATAAAGAGATTTTGCTTTCGTTCTAGAACTGACGCAAACGTTTTGTAATTCTCTTTTTATTGGCCGCCAAATAGAACTTGAAACCTAGTAAAAGCCGTATTATCGCCCACGGTTATCAGTGCTTAAAACAGGTTACTACAAGGCCCAAACCGTAGAATGGGACGGAGGGTAGAAAGAGACATTTGACGCAGATAGGCTGAAACCTGCTTTACTCATTGTACTATTGGATATCCTTAGATCCACAGTCTTTGGAAAGTGTATCTCATATTGTAACATATAATTGGAAGTATCATTTGTTGTTCAAGAGAAAAGTTAATTGTAAAACCAGCCAGATTGATCAGCTGTTTATTTGTTGACGTCGCCATCTTGGTTCTGGGACATCGGTTGTAACGCTGTTTGCGATTGGCTCATTTTAAGGCCGACATTTTATGCCCCAAACTTGTCTATAAGCCAAATCACACTTTCGGTGTTTCGAATAAAATGCGCAAGAATTTTGAATTTCGGCTGCGTGGGAACCGGGTAAAGAACTGAAAGAAATGATAGAAAAATATGGAATAAATATATCAAAAACAGCTCATACTCGGAACATAAAAGAAAATGAAACTTGAAATCATTTGTTAAAACTTTTAATAAGTTTTTAAAATATCAAACGGGTTGTTAAAAACCCGATTGCTCTTTGGTGCAAGAGAAATTTGACATTTAGGCGAAATCTCTCTATCATTTCTTTCATTTTTTACCCGGTTATTTTATTCGAAACGCAGGAATTTTTGCGCATTTTTATTAGGAACGCCCAAAGTGTGATTTGGCTTATTGTTTTCCTTAGAAACACAATTGATACTTTTGTGTATTTTAATGTCCGTATAGTGGGAATTTGCTGTGTTTTGTATTAGGAATGTTTGGCTAGACCTCTTCTGTCGGTGGTATATATTTGTTCATATGTAAGTTGAGGGATATTTCCCTGAAATCATTAAAACCCAAAATTTTGTCCCAATTACTTCTCGTCCTTGTAGCAATCTTAATTTATGCTATGACAGATTTGTTTCCATTGCAGAATTGTGACGGACATTCGTATAGGTGCGTAGGAAAATGTAATCGATTCGAAATAAATTGATCGACTGCGCGAGATTACCAATCGAGAAAATATAAGGTCATGTAGGTGCGATTGTACGGGGCAAAAAAAAAATCAAATTGAACAGCACATCGTAATTGGTTAAATTACGAATTGGTCTGTTAGCAGAGAAGATTATCATGACTTATAATAAGGGTATTATGGTGAATTGCATGGCTTCTAGTTTGTAAATAAACATGGAATAACCGCCGCAAACGCTGTTTTCCTATTAAAAGAACAAACTTTTTTTCAGATTTGCCATTTGCATAGTCCTGAATGGCCCAAAGCAGGCCACCCCAGGCTATAAGAGAGGGGGAGTAACCTGGGACTACCAGTTGCGGTGTGCTGTGTAGTTTCGTGTGTTGTCTTTGTACTTTGTATGTGTGTGACGTGAGGGCAATGCAGAGCCGTTCCAAGGTGAACGGGTGAGCGAGTTGGGTTTGATGAGCAAAGGGGAGAGGGTAGGCGGTACTTGTGCCTTGTATTAACCAGTACACAAGTTTTCTCGGTTGGCTGGACATAGCGTGTACCCAACATTTTCTTTTCTATGGGCCTTTTCTGTTATGTTGGTCACGCTCTCTGCAGGTTTTAGTGGACTGACAAAGTTATTTTCATCGCCAAGCTATTTTGTATGTGGGAGAGCTCATGTAACCTTTGCTTGTAGCACTTGGCAGTATGTTTCACTTATCAAGTGGGTCCACTGGTATCCTCTGTTATAACAAGCTCACCCTTTTGCCCCACCCCCCCCCCCCCGTCAGCACCGAAGTGAATCATCTAGTAAGTTCTGATGGATGCCATTCTTGTGCTTTTCGGTTGGTGAGAGGGTACGAAAATACCATGGGCGTAAGTACACTTTGGGTTCAGAGCCGCACCTGCGATAGATAGCGCTTGGGGTGGGGGGGGGGGGGAGGGGTGGCGGTAAGCCGAAAAAAAAATTCCCAATGAAATGGAAAATTCATTCTTTTGCGGCCACCATCCATACAAGGATACAAAAAGACTACGGTAAAACCTGTTTTAGCGACAATCTTCAAGATCCGGATAGAAAGACGTATACTTAAACCTGTTCGTATTTCCCGCTTTCTCCATCCGAATAAGAGACATACAGTTAAACGTGTTTTTACTGACCACCTTCTAGAATCGGATAAAAAGACGTAAAACAGTAAAAGCTACGCGTTGTAACCCGGATAAAAATGGAATGGGATAAAGTCGTTCCGTAACCCGACTTCTGGGAACATCATATATATATTCAGATACATTTATATAAGGTAAAAAGTCTTCGAAATGGTACAAAATTGTCAAACTAAAAATTTGTTAATCAAAGGTGGGGCAAGCGGTAAAAAAGGAGGGGGGGGGGGGGTGGTGGGAGGAATGTGTGTCGGAGGAAACATTTGTTTTTCTGTGCAAAAATAAAACGGCGGTAGCTAGCTAATGAAAGTGTTTGACATGTTCGAGTTCACTGATGTAGGTGTGCACTGACCGCTCTAGTTAATGCAGGACTTTGAGTAAGCTTATTATGAGTGTCACATTACAGTACAGTTTCCTTTATATCTGATACACATGGGAATCTTCCGGCCTTTTTTTTCCAAATGGACACTTTTTTCGACCCCGTTCCCATGTATGGTAAAATTTTCCGGCGTTTTTTTTTTTTTGAAATCGTTCCCATGTATGATCTGAAATCGCGGTATTTCAAGGAATCAAGTCATTTGTTTTAAACATGTGACTATTTCAACCAACAGTATGATGATGGCAGACAGTTCGAGGGAAGAGCATAAAATTCTGTGCGTGGGACTGACGTGTGTGGATATTGTTTCAGTTTGCTCAAGTTTTCCAGTGGAGGATTCCGATCAAAGGTTTGTTGTATTTTTGTTTCACTTTATGTTTATTTTGTATCATCTGATTCGTAAATGTTTCTAATAGTGGTAGGGCTGTGATCGGGTAACCGATCCGTCGGCGAGCTCCACCTCGGTCCTCGGATCACAGCCCTACCGTATGGGGACTCTGCCACAAACATAAGCACCTTGTTGGGATATTTAATGGGCTCGTTATGTTGAAGACGTTGCAGTTTCTCTCTATACAGAACATTTAGTCACGGGGTGGGGAGGGTTGGGGGAGGGGGGGGGGGGAGCTCGATCTATCTGAATATCACGTTTAATAGAAAATTTAGTTGCGGAGCTGCAAACACATTTTAAAATATTCGATCTCGAAGCCTTGTTAAATTAAACATACGCTTTCTTGTTTTACGAAACACATATTTCACTAGTCAGACGGTGTGAAATTCAGTTTTCACCCCCATAGAATTCATCACTCCTGACTCCTTGTTGGTAGTATTGGAAGGCATTGTGGCTGACCTCATTAGTATTATTTTTTTGTTTATATTTATTTATTCGTTCATTCATTTTTCTTTTTTTTTTTTTTGAGGGGGGGGGGGGGGCAAAACTGATCTTTTATTATTAAAGAATTAATAATAATACTAAATAAACAAAATAAGAAAACAAATTGGGGGTGAGGGGTTCGGACCTCCTCTCCTAATTCTGCCATTGGACAACGCGCATGCGCAGAGTGTGTCGCTTGTGCTACAGGTGCGTGGAGCAGCGCTGGCAGCGAGGCGGCAACGCGTCCAACACGGCCACCGTCATCTCCCTCCTGCCCAATCCCTGCACGGCCCACTACGTCGGCACGCTGGCCGCGTCGGCGCGGGAACTGGGGTAATATCTTCACACGTCACTTCTTATATGATGAGTCGTCAAGTAAAAAAGAAGAAAGAGTTCGTAGTGTTCTGTCTTTAATGTTCATGTTGAACATATATGACACTTGAATAAACATACTGTACTTGGTTAGAAAGGTGCCTTCCAAATAAATGGGCGTTCACTGGCTTATTCGACGTGGAGTTAAGGGGGGCAGGCGTAGCGGAGTGTGTGTTTAAGTGGGGGGGGGGGGGGGGGGTAGGTATTCATGGCTTACGTCACAAGTGTTGTAGGTTTATTGAGGGTGGGCGTTGCTGGGGGCGGGGGGGGGGGCTGGGGGAGAGAGAAAGGCGGGGAGGTATTCACTGGTTCGGTGGTGTTGCAGGTTTATCGGGGACGAGTTGAGGAGGTGGGCGTTGTGGGGGCGGGGGGGGGGGGGGGAGTAGGGGAGAAAGAAAGGCGAGGAGGTATTCACTGGTTACGCCGTTGGTGTTGCAGGTTTGTCGAGGACGAGCTGAGGAGGACGGGCGTTGACTTCTCGGGCTGCGTGTACCGCGATGACTGCGCATGTCCAATGTCAGTCGTCATAGTGAATCAACAGAACGGCTCGCGAACCATCGTGCATTCCAACAAGTGAGGAGGGTGGAGGTGGTGGGTGGGGGGGGGGGGGGGGTGGCAGAACGAGGGGTATGGGGCAGGGGCAGAACGGGGTGGGGAGGTGAGGAAGGTGGAGGTGGGGGGGAGTGGCTGGCAGAACGAGGGGTGCGGGGAGGCGCATCAGGGGGGTTGGTGAGGGTGAGGGTATGATGAAACTGTCAAGTGTCTACCCCTATTACGGCGTAGGAGGCGAGGCCGCTTGGGGGTGGGGGGGGGGGGAGACTAATAGCAGTGCTTACTGTACACAATTTAACATGGAAGAATCGGTTCAGTTTGTAATGTGTTTTATTCCAAGTAATACTGTTGGTGTGGCGAATCATCTTGCGATGACCCAATAATGATTAAACAACAGGTGCATCTTGACATTTTTTTATCCAGCATGGAGATAGTATTGAGCAGTAAGAGAATGTTGTGCTTTCACTCAATATTTTCATCATTGTTCAATAGTAATTTTAATTGGCTTAAAATTAGTACACTTGTGCTTTCATGCTTTCATGGCGTTTTGATTACAAATACCTGAAGTCTGTCTATCAATATTTACGGTCCGGTCACAAATCAAATCAAGGTTATTTTCTGGATAAGGTACAAAGTACAACAAATTCAAACTGCTAATGCGGAATCAAAAACATAATTGTGCAACCAATAGAAGACTGAAAGAAATTCAATTCGGCTTGTGTGTGGGTTGGTGTGCTGGCCGGACGGTGATGCTTTTGTATGTGACGAGTTTCTCAGTTGCTCCTGTTCTGTGTCAGGAACTTGCCGGAGCTATCAGCCGCGGACTTGGCTGACATTGACCTTGACACGATTGGCTTATGCGTATGGCGGGGTTTTCTATTTGCTCTTGTTCTGCTTCAGGAACTTGCCGGAGCTATCTGCCGCGGACTTGGCTGGTATTGACCTTGACACGACTGGCTTCTCTTGGATACATGTTGAGGTAGCTATGAAGTCTTTTTCTATCATTGCTGTTATTACTATTACTATTGTTGTTGTTGTTGTTATTTGCACAGTTACACAACAGCATTCGGTGTTTATGTGTCTGTCTGCCATCATCACGGCTGGTACAATGATTACATCTCATTTATTTACACCCCCACCCCTCCCCTTCCCTCCTTACACTTCCGTGAGGCGGTGCTTTATTGTAAGGGGTCGTATCACATACATACAGGGGGTCGTATCACATACATACAGGGGGTCGTATCACATACATACAGGGGGTCGTATCACATACATTTCGGAGGTGTGACGTCATTGTTTCAGGGCCGGCCAAACGTGAGCGCGGCGGTGGAGTTTCTCCGGCGCGTGGACGCGCACAACGCGTGCGGCAAGGCGCGCATCAGGACCTCCGTGGAGCTGGAGAAAGTGCGGCCTGAGTTAGGTGTGGTCTGGTGTCTTTGCCCGGGGGGGGGGGGGGCGGGTGAGAGGGGGATGGTCGTATTTCTCAAAGGTGAAATGTTAAATACTTATCCAAAAAAAATGCCATTATAAAATCATACATTCTACTCCCTTCGAGTAGAATTTTAAAAATCTTTTGAAACCTTTTCTGCCAGTTCGAAACCTTTCAAAAAACAACGAACATAGCATAGCTAGTTACACTATGAAACGACATCCCTAACCTGACCCCAATCAAGGACTGCAATGTTTAATTTATGTGAGCATTCAATGTATTTAAAAGGACTGGGGAAACTATCAGCATTTCACTTCGCTGAAGCACATGCAAATAAATTAACACATTATTTACGTAATGCACGTAATGTTGAGACTGTGGGCACAGGCGAGAGGTCTGTGCAAAGCTTCTGCCGCGCTAGCCCATCGTATTTGTCGATAGAAAGAAAAATCACTGAAAATAAAAACAAAGGCGAAAACAAAAGGGATCAAGTACTACATATTTAAGCAATTTGTTGGTTTGAAGGCTGGTATTGTCTGGGGGAATAGTCGGAGAAAATGAAGTGAAGTGAGAGAGAGAGAGAGAGAGAGAGAGAGGGGGAGGGGGGAGGGGGGGGGGGAGATCGGAATAGCTTTCCCGTACAATTCCAATATATTCTTTACAGATCTTTGTTAAGTCCTGAATACTTCTGAATAAGCCGCCATTTTTCTTGTAGCCGAGTTGCTGGACAAGGCTGATGTTGTGTTCGTGAGCAAAGAGCACGCGAAGTCCCAGGGCTTTAAGAGCAAGGAAGAGGCCGTCTCCAAACTAGTGCACCGCTGTAGAAACGGGTAAGCAGACTCTGTTGTTAAGTAACCCCCCCCCCACCCAAAAAAAAATAATAATAATAATTATAATAATAATAATAATAATAACGTCTCCAAACTAGTGCACCGCTGTAGAAACGGGTAAGCAGACGTCTCCAAACTAGTGCACCGTTGTAGAAACGGGTAAGCAGACTCGGTTGTTAAGTAACCCCGCCCCCCCCCCAAAAAAAATAATAATAATAATAATAACGTCTCCAAACTAGTGCACCGCTGTAGAAACGGGTAAGCAGACTCTGTTGTTAAGTAACCCCCCCCCGCCCCCCAAAAAAAAAAAAAATAATAATAATAATAATAATAACGTCTCCAAACTAGTGCACCGCTGTAGAAACGGGTAAGCAGATTCGGTTGTTAAGTAACCTCCCCCCCCCCCAAAAAAAAAAAAATAATAATAATAATAACGTCTCCAAACTAGTGCACCGCTGAAGCAACTCCCGACAAATTGACGCCCTTTCGATGCACAAACATTGGCTTAAGGGGCAAAATCCAGAGGTCACAATTTGGTCATCACAGAAAAAAAACCCCGTTGTGGATTCAGGCGATCCACAGAATTACCCAGAAAGCTCGGCAAATTAAGATTTTAATTTATTTATTTGTTTATTTATTATTATTATTATTATGAATTAATAAACATTGAATTAGTAAAGATGTAAGTTTTGAGGTGGGACTATTCTGATCAAAAATGTTTTGAGTAGGTGCAGACAAGAGAGTGTGTGATCGCTTGTTTATTTACATGCTTCATTGTTTTTTTTTGTTTTTTTTTGTTTTTTTTTGTTTTTTTTTTGTAATTTCAGAGCCACATTGATTTGTCCGTGGGGAGAGGAGGGGGCTGTGGCCATGACGCACACGCCCGGCGCCGATCACGTGATCGTCGCGTCGCCGGCATGCCCGCCGGTCAAGGTCGTTGACACGCTGGCGGCGGGCGACACGTTTGTTGGGGCGTGCATCTCGGCACTGTGCTGTGGGCGGGGCGTGGAGGAGGCCCTGGCGTACGGCTGCCGGACAGCCGGGGCTAAATGCGGCATGCGGGGACTGGACGGTCTTAAGGATTGTGAACGCTGCTAGAGAGGCGCTCACTCTCCGTTATGTACCACTCGCCATGCAGATTATGTGATACATGCACTCTCCGTGCAAAGTATGTAGTGTAGTCAGTCTACGTGCTAGCTGCTACTCTCCATGCAGGGTGCGTAGTGACAACATTCTCCATGCAGAGTGTGTGCATCATTTATTCTCCACGTAGGGTAGGTATTGCAGCAGATTAGGTAGTACTGTCCGTGCAGAGTCAACAACTTTCATTCTCCATGCAGATTATACAGTATGTCCAGTCTCCACGCTGTGTATCCTATCTACTCT